>APFE030513698.1:0-12570 GCA_000404065.3 Pinus taeda
TCTGTCCTCAGTACCTTTATCTTCTTCTCTGTCTGATTTTCCCCCAGAGCCTTAAATTCTTTAAACCTGTCAAAGACTTCAGATTTCTTCTTAAGGAAATATATCCATGTATTCCTTGAGAAGTCATCTATAAATGATACATAGTACACAGACTTACCCAGTGATAGATCTTCATAGGTCCAAACACATAATTGTGCACAAGTTCTAATATCTGTTTCGCCCTCTTACTACTAGAGGGGAAACTCACCCGATTCAGCTTCCATATACACAATTTTCACAGAAATCAAAATCTAGAGAGCTATTACTCATACCTTCTACCATACCTTTACGATGAAGTATTCGAAGGCCCTTTTCTCCAATATGTCCAAGCCTTTGATAACACATCATGGTCTTCTCTCTAGGGACCACTAGATTTTTTGCTCCACTTTCAAGAACCACAGAACTATTGCACCTATCAATAACAGTGCTACCTTGCAGCTGGTACAGAGTTCCAATCCGAACTCCTCGCATCAATACCAGTGCTCCCCTAACCATATTGCAGGTATCCTTCTCGAACACTGTTTTTACACCTGCATCATCGAGCTTGCTAACAGAAATCAGATTTCTGGCTAATGTAGTAATATGTGGAACACCTGGAAGCATTCTAACCCTTCCACCTTGCAACTTCAACTTTACTTTTTCGCGACCAATGATTCTAGCCTTCCTATCATCCCCCAAGAAGACATCACCACCATCAAATTTCTCATACTCACAGAACCACTCTCTATGGGGAGTGAAGTGAAAGGATGCACGTGAGTCAATCAACCATGCCTCATGATGTACATGTGTACTTGAAGAAGCCAAGTACACATCCCCACCTTCATCTGAGGTGGTTTCACCTCTGCATAAGGAGCCTCATCAGATCCCTTTCCTTAATTAGGAGCTTTAGATTTACAGTCCCTTTTGTAGTGCCCTTCCTTTCCACATTTCCAGCACACCACCTTTACAGGTTTTCCTGTAGATTTAGATCTCCCTTTAGATTTAGATCTCCCACTTGATGACTTATTTTTGTTTCTGTTATGGGTCTGTCCTCGTACAAACAAGGCATTACCATTTTGGTTCTCCATATTTTTCCGTCTCATCTCCTCCGTTAGCAAGGATGAGACTATTTCATCAAAATGCAAGGCAGTTGCATTGCTACCTATTGCAATAACCAGAATATCCCACGAATCTGGTAGAGAACACAACAAACTGATGCACTTATCTTCATCTAAAATTTTAATATCAACAAATGCTAACCGACTTACCACACTATTAAATGCATTCAGATGCTTTGTCACCGAGTCTCCATCTTTCATCCTCAGGTTATACAGCTTTTTCCACAGGAACAGTTTATTCACTAGAGGCTTAGATTGGTACAAAGTCCCTAACTTGTCCCACAAAGCCTTCACCGTAGCTTCCCCTGATACATTCAACAATACTGAATCTGAGACACACAATCATATTGTGCTCTTTGCCTTCCAATCCAACTTCTTCCATTCTTCATCGGACACTCCCGTTGGTTTAGTACCCAGATCTACTACGATCCACTAGTTTTTATCCACCAACAGATCCTCCATCTTGAGTTTCCACAACTCAAAACTCTGACCATTAAATTTCTTGATCTCTATCTTTTCATTGCTCGCCATCTTCTTTCACCACCAGAATCGATCTCGTAAATCTCCCACTGAACAGGTTCTACCACAAGCCCGAGCGAAACCCCTTAGCAATAAAGGCGTCCCCTTGAAGCCAAAACTGCTCTGATACCAAATGTAGGTTTTAACCCCGTACAAAAATTAAAATACAGAAAATAAACAATGCGAGATCATAACACATAAAATACATATACACAGAGATTTTCCCCTGGACCCTAAAACTGGGATTACTAGCTTGATTTTTCATTATGTTCCTTTCAATGTTACAATACATATTTATACATGCCGAAGCATCCAATACCATGGACCGAAAACCATCACGTCCAATACCATGGACCAAAAATCATCCCGTCCAATACCATGGACCGAAAACCATCGTGTCCAAAAAAACATGTGTGAAAATCATGCACAAAACCATAGGTGGGTTCGCCCAACCTAACATAGAGTCCAAAACCAAAGTTTTCTAGGGCGCTGCCCCGGACCCCATAAAGTGGGGTTACGGGTGCCCTTCAAACCCCCTAATATCTACGTGGAAATAATATAACACTACCCACAATTGGATTGAGAAAATCTTGTTAGGAGGAGCGGGTAAGCGATGATTAAGGAAAAAATATTTGAAAATCTATTGCCAAAGGTACATTTATGACAAGTTATGGAGGGAATGGTCAGATTTGAATCTGAAAACCTCTATAAGTATGTCATGTTAGTCTGCAAAGAAACACTTTGTTGTTTATGAATTTATTGCATGCAATGAGAATATTGGGAGGTTTTGTTCAAGCAACCACGGCTTGCTCATTTTTCTGATACACTGCACCGAGTTTCTTTGGAGAGGATATCTGAGCCTATGAGTTTTGAGGCCACGGTGTCTAAGGCCCCAGCTCCAGAATATGCGGGCATAGAAGCTACACCAACAGTACCTACGGTGCCAAGGTCGCCTAAGCCAAATCAGTCTACTTCTAAGCTAAAGCAAAAGAAGATAGTCGTAGAACCAATGCACCACTCACCTAGAATGCATTTGCAAGAGGTGCGATAGAATGGAAAAATGGACAAGAAAAAGCAACCTTTTAGTCCCTTAGATCTAGAAGAAGAGGAACTCCGCTAGGGGATTGAGGAATTAGATGTCAAATATGTTGAACCAATCACTATGCTTTCAGCATATATGCCTCCATGAAGAGGACAAAAGAAGGTGACCAAAGACCCCGATTCCAACAAATTTTCAATTGGTACGCCACTACTCCTAGCTAAATTTGCGTTTGAGGGTACGCTCTTAACGCACATACTAGTGTTAAAGATATAAAACTGGGACCTCGCCAACCAGGTGAAATTCCATCATTTAGCAAAAAATCAGTATATGTCCTACATATACTATGAAGATATAGGGGTCACGAAGTTGGAACCAATGAAATGGGTTAGAGGAGTTCAACTGGCGGGACTATTACACATGCTATTTGGATCCCATTTTCACCACTCCAACACCAATACGGCGTGTGCGCGCTAGTTGATGACATTAGTACATGATGGGTGTTAATGGCTAGGTGAGCCTATCCCCGACATAGATATGTTAATCCATAGGATTAATAAGCTACCATATAAAGGAACGGACCCGAAAAAGGATTTTGTGGGCAAAATGAAGGAAAAAAAAGTCGTAGACTGCATGAAGACCGGGTTCAAGCTTGTAAAGGGAATGCGCGGATATTATATGCGCTCCATAATAGACAAGGTGGTACAGTTTGCAACGCAGATATTAGCAAGAAAGATAATGCAAAAGTGTTTTGCAGATGAAGTGCCCGCGCTAGTCATTTCATTAGCAGTGCAATGTGTGAACGAGATCTATTATAACTGGGCCTAGTATCTTTGTAGAGAATGTTTGGCAAACTATCGCGAGGTGCAAGAGAAGAGTTAGTCGTTCCATTATTTTTGGCTATTATTTATAATAGTTTTGGTGGCATGGAGGCTTCTGGAGGATAGTCAGTTGCATCCGTTGAATGAGACCCTCCTAGAGGCAGTGAAGTTTGCTGAATCCAAAGTTTTTTGGGTATTCATGGAGATGGACATGCGAATGGCTATAAACCAAAGGCCAAGGTTATCTCCCACCTTGTTTGAGTAGCTAAGGGCCTTCACAAAATTTAAGGCACACTTTCATAATGTCTGGATTCACGCGAGGAGAGACCCTCAACAAGTATGGCACAAACTTCCTTACTTAGTCATTGAAACAAATGTACAGGAGGTTGTGGGTGGATGGGCAGTAGAGTGGTGTGAGCCTACGTAGTTGGATGTCGGGACAAGAAAAGTAGCTGAAAGATCCTCCATGCAGACCTTTGCTTCAAAAAAGAGGAAAGAAAAAGAGTAGGCAGTTACGCAGGATAAGGCTTCCCAAAAAAAGAAAGAAGTTGCTGAAAAGACTGCTATAGAGATAGTGCACACTAAAAAGGAGTGAGTAGATAAGGGATGTATAGAAAAGGAGCAAACATTAGCTTCCTCGCATACCACAGAGCAGGAGCTATCTACATAGGGTGGTGATGGGGGCGAGGAGGTGTCCACCCCCTTTAAATTCCAAAATCACACCAAAGAGACAACGAAAGGTTCACGAAAGAAGAAAAACCAAATAAACATTCGTTGGTGGGCCCTCTTGTGCTCACAGAGGGTGAATTAGATGAGATCGGCGACAGGGTTCATGATATCACATCTGTGCTATGGTTGGACTTTTAGAAACAATATATGCAGACACTGGGGAGTGTCCAGAAGGATTTGCATGCGTTGTAGATTGAGGCTGGTAGGATCCAAGCGAGTGTTGGGCAAGTGAGCGCAGTTCAAGCGAGCCTAACTCAAGCGAGTGCGAGTGTTCCAGAAGTGGAGTGAACATTAGACCTAAGGATCATTCCTTTACCAGAAGGATCCTTGTGAGTATATAACCAAGAAGACCGCAACACACTAGAAAAGGTCAAGGATATTGGAATTAATGTGGCTGTGCTTCCACTCTAGGCCCTCCACACATTGCATCAGGGGGTCTTAGATGGAATGGGGATCAGGTAGCAATGCACCCTTACGGTCCTTAGTGCAGTTAAAGTAAAAAATGAAAAAATGTACGAGGAGAAGACACAGATGCTAAAGGAGAAAGAGGAAATGAAATCACAATGCACAAATCTAGAGTCAGCAATTAGACAAGCCTGCAAAACAGTGCCAGAATTGCATATCCCGGACGATGCACAAGCGAGAAAAAATTCAGGAAATTAGCTACTACAGTGTGTGACACCAAAGAGGAGGTTGGGTGAGTTACTTTCAAGTTCTAGATGAAGATATTCAAACTCCAGCTCAAGCCTCAACCAACTACACTGCCAGAAGTTTGGGAACAAAGAGGTGTAGCTATAAAAGAATCCATGGGTCAACTAGATGTCGCAGTTCACGATTGTGATCAATTATTCAATCCGACAATGGGCCTTTGGGATACATTGCAAGAGGACCCTACGTTGAAACAATTGAACATAGAGATCAGGGAAGAGAAACATAAATATGACGCAATCAATATGACTACACAGACATTGGCGTTGGTCTAGTGCTTTGCGCATTTGCAAGAAGGCAAGGCGATTCAGATGTAGATCCAAAAGTTATAGAAAAATAAATCCATATTAAGAGACTAACTTCAACCTTGCAAAGAGGAAGCCAACCAACTTTCACAGAATATTCATGAGAAGCTGAAGACCATGCAAAAGACCCAACGAACTACGCGACTTGCAGTGGAGGGGCCAACCACAGAGAAATTAGTCTAGGAGGTACAACAATCTATATAACAGAGTACCGTGGAGCTTCAAACATTGACCAAGGCATTAAACAAATTTTTCCAGAAAGTAGAACAACCAACTGAGTGACTTGAAGGTGAGTCACAATCTTTGTGTTGGGGGCCTGTTGGGATGGGGTCCCCAGGGGTAGAATTGAATTAATTTAGTTAATTTTTGTAAAGGCTCCGTAACTAAGTGCATGGACCCCTGCAGCTACGTGTGTAGGGTAGTTGAAGTCTGTACTGGAAAGATTTTGATTAATAAAGACTAATTTTGGTTTGGAAATACTTACATCTATCTATTTAATTGTTATGTCACTTTCACTATTGTTTTTGTAATTCAATGTGTTTTCTCCACGCGAATCAGGTTAATTGAACATGTTTATGATTAACAAGATGATTGAATAATAGTCATGAAGATATAAATGTATTTAGGTTAGTTTCAGATAAGGAAGATAGGTCCATGTGACAAGAGATCTAGATCTCAGAAGCCCTAGAAGACCTTTTCAGTTGCGTGAAAGTAGCAAACATATCCTGTTAGGGTCTAATTAACACCATTGGCTAGTCTTGCGAAGAATTGAAAGTAGTTAGGGCCGAATTAGTAGTATTAACTCCATTGGAAGGTTAGATATCCTCGAAAGAATATCTAAGGCACTGAAAGACATCACACTAGTCTCTGGATGCCGAAACTTGGTTCTTGCCTCCCCCATTACTACTTCAGGTGAGACTGCGACCTGTGCTACATAGGTTGCTTTTGAAAGGGCCAATGGTGTAGGGTTTTGTGGGTTGGTGCAACTAAATTCGAACTTGGGTCAGGACCCCTTAAGCCAACAACTGAAAGTGGTTAATTTTGCTTTCATTTTTTTTAATGATCATACAATCAAAAGAATTTTTTCATACCAAGAAACCATTCTTTTGCATCCTATGATTTCTTCATCTCTCCATCAAAGGTAGGTGGATTTTCCTTCTTAAATTCATCCGAAAATTATCCCCTATCACTCCTCCTGTAAGGATGATAACAATGACGATCATGATGCCTGTCAAAACCAGAACTAGAACAATACCTGGGTCTATCACCTCTCCTATCTGACTTGTGTCAGATCTATCCAACTTGTGTCTACTAGGAAACTTGCTACCATATGCCCCATTTGTTTTTTCCTCATGTCCATGGCTAATCCAAAGTGGTCCCTGTCGCTGAAAATATGATAAACTCTAAAGTAGTATCACATTCACCTCTGCTTGTTTCTCTTGTGCCTGCATGATTTTGCCATTTTTTGCTTTGCAACTCCTTATTTCTTCTTTCAAGCTTCTCAATGTGTTTGCCAAGTTATAAGAGTTCCCCATACCACACTTACCATCTGATGCATAGGAATATTCTTTGTAGTCTACCACCTTGCTATCCATTTGATCTCTTTTCTTCAAGGCATACTATGTCAGCTAAACCAAATCACAATAAGCCAACATACCTTAGAATAATTTGGGGAGGATACCTTGTCTGAAATATCATTAAATCAGTGTGATACATGTATAACACAATCATAACAACATATAGACATATATCAAATAAGTGTATCAACACATAAACATAATTCTAGCTTTGGTCCAACCATCAATGCAAGGCCATATAAAAAATACATGCTAGGACCTCATGCATGACAACAACCATTACTCCATTGCACACATTGCCACATGCAACTATCAACATGCATAATAAATTCCTAATCAACTACACATACATATGAACACATGTAGTCGAGCATAAGTAATCAATTATTGTAATCAACCTACAAGATTGATATATGTAATCAAAACATTCAAGAATGCACATGACATACAAGGATGTAGTCAAGCGACATATAATCAACATGTAAGTGACATATAAGCATATGCAACCAATCATATAATTCCAACGATGCATCCAAAAAAATCACATCAAATTCCTCATGACAACCTTACTACAATCATGATCAACATGATGCAATGCAACAAGCACATGGAATGCAAGTGTAGGAGACACACATGCAACTCTCATTCATGCATGACCAAGCACCTTCACCCAAGGAGAGCTCAACCAAGCTCTGATACCAATCTATAACACCCCCTCCTCCCAGGTCCACCCAAGCAACTAGCCAACTGGGGTAAACATGCGACGAGAGAGGATACTATAAGGGATTCAACTTCCTTGGTGACCTTAAGGAAATGGAACTAAAAAAACATATCAAACAAACCCACCCACATCAACAAAAACACCCTTAGGAGACATGTTAGCCACTCAAACATCTTGTCCCTGAGCCCCACTAATTATTTATGCCTTTTAACCCCTGGTTGCTCTCATGCTATAGGCAAGAAAACAACTAGAAGCCAAAGTCGCTCTCATAGGCCTATGTGCGAGTGTCGTTGGACTTTTTCCACGAGACATGTGCTAGTTTCCCTAAGATTTTAGCCACTTTTCTAGCTCAGAATCCTGGCCTTTGCCCAAAACTTGTTATAACCTTCAGAATCCATCAGAGACATGATGACAATATAAACAAATCAAAAATCAACCTTAGGAATATTTTGAGAAACCCCAACCGAGATTGACATTATGTCAAACACTTGACATTAATGCAACCTATATGTCTAGGATACAAGATAGGGAATAAATGACTGAAAGAACTTATGAAACATAACCAAAAGGATCACCTTCTTCTCCATTGAACTATTACATCATCAATTAGGTATTGCATCCATCCATTTAACAATTACAAGTAAATACATGAAATAACCATGACATGAACTAGTCATTTAACCATGCTTATAACTAGCATACAACCATATAAATATCAGAGATATGATAGCCATTAAATTCACATATAAACCAATGCAAAGTAAGAGAAATTAGCTTTTATAAATCATAGGCAAATCCAACCAGGTTCGAGACTTCCACATACCACTCGACCATAGACATGGCTGAACCAAATATTTCTTTCAGCCAGTCACCCCCATTCCATATTCCGAGCATGAATGTGGGATCTCATAGAACAACCAATCTAAAAAAAATTGAGGGAATCCAAAAGTTAAACCACCTCCACCCTCATCAAACCATGATCACACCAAAAATTAGTGCTCCAATGACAACCGAACCGAACTTAGAGTGCCATCCAAAATCCATCACTATCCTTGAGGAATTTCTGTCTCCTTATCTCTCAAGATTTACTACAATCCAACCCCGGATCACTAGGCCCTAAACTGAGACTCGTCTCTCAGGATTTAGCGCAACCTAAACCTAGATCAATAGGCCCTAAACCGAGACTTCGTCCTCATGATTTACTGTGTATCCCACCAAAACCATTCAAAGGATTCTTAGGCCTTTGGGAAAGAAACTTGATACCACCTCCGCCTTAGGTTCTGAAATCCATCCGATAAACCAAAGGTCAAAACTGAGATAAACATCCCAACATACCATGGCATCTGTAAAAAGGTAAGGCTAGGCTGAAAACAAACGTCATATTCCAAAAAAAACATTCCACTGACAACAAGAGAACCATACACCAACATGCAAAGCCATGCACGTCCAAACTAGCTAGGAAATCATACATGCAAAAGGTTAACTACAAGTATTCTTGCTGAAGTTGCTTGACCCTGATTTTCCTTCCTTGCTCCAAAGCTAGAGTGCTCCAAGATGACTCTAAGTGACCAAGAGTGAGAGAGAGAGAGAGAATAATGAGAGAGCTCCAAACTTGAACTGACCAAAGGTTACCAATTGATCCTTAGAAGCCTTTTTATTAATGAGGCCTCTATTTTCTTCATTTTTGATTATTTTCCTTCAATTTCATCCTCACATGCAACATGTGACCTTTCACCTTACTTTTCTCCTAATTTCCTTTATTGTCATAAATAAATGTGCCAAAAATGTTGTTTTTCCTTTTAATGCCTTTGCCTTAGCCGTTGCCAATTTCCCTTAGCCAAAAAACACATACAATGATGCCCACTGGGATATATTTGCCCAACATTCAACTTGTAATACGTGTCTCTTAACCATGGTCTTATTTTTCCTTTATTACTTTTATTACATGGAATTTTTCACCAAGGCTATTACACAACTGTAGATCATGGAATCAATCACAAATATCTGAACCAATTATAGATCATATACTTCTGTGCGATTAACCTTGAATAGTTCAACCAAGTCACTTTAACTATAATAAATACATCAATGACATATAGTAGCATGTAAACCAATCATCAAATTTAAACATCAATCATCAATATAGATGAAACCCTGGTTTATGTAAGAAACCTTTATAAGGAATATATGCATATATATACACTTACCATGTATAACACACACATAAAAATATGCACATATTGAAAAATTATTTAATAGAATATATATGCAACCCTTCAAAGGTGGATCTGCATATGTACGCGACTATGCCTAGACATACCTGTGTATAGATCTGAAAAAAATTCGCTGCAAACACAATTTCACTTTCTGCAACCTTGACTATTAATGCTATAGACTTTCGAATAAATTGTTTAGATTAAAGCATCATAGTTTCATCAATATTAAACATTTGCATTCAATAAATCAACTAAGCATACATGTCAATATATTTCATATCTTTCAAATTTGAGTCTTCCCCTTTCTCCCTGGTGCACACTTGTTTCAGATTAGATCACACATTGAGATTACATTACTTGCACACCCAACACCTTAATCTCCATCTCCATCTCCATCTCCTTATATATCATTAGCATTAGCCAATACCTTAGGCCAATCTCTTAGTAATGTTGTTAGTATTCTTTGAGGTGATAAATTAATTGTTGTCGCACTCATTACTATGGGCCAATCCCATGGTAAAGAACCCTGGATTCACGTTTCCATGGTGAGGATTCTGTACATGACTTTTCTTCACAATACTCACGTATTTATGCGACCCTTATGCATCAGATCCATGTATACTTTCCCAAACTTCACCTTTATCCTTCATCTGTCTCTAATCTTGACATTCCTTTTTGCATCACCTTTGTCACATCTGTAACAACTTGCATAATCATCTTGTTACCATAATTTTGACATATTTATCAAGTAGGTTTCCATCAAGGACAACACATTATCCATAATGCCAACAAGTTCCCAAGAAGGATGAGAATTGGAGAAATATTAGAGTGGGGAAGATAAAAAGAAGATTTTGAAGAGATGAAACAAAATATTATTCAAGCAGTTTTTCTTATATGTTTCAATTTGTAGAAACTTTTTGAAGTGGAGAAAAGTGCAAGTGTATAGGCTATGGGATAAGCCTTAATGCAAGGAGATAAGCTAGTATACTATGATTCTAAAATATTCCATGGTAGAATATTGAAATATCCCCCATATGACAAGGAGCTCTATGATTTTCTACAAGCTATTAAGAAATTGAAGCACTATTTGATGGGAAAGGAAACAATTATCCACATTGATAATCAACCATTGTATATTTTCAATCCTAGAGGAATATTTAATAAATAAAATACAAGTGGATGGGATTTTTTACAAAAAAATCATCTTTCAATCATCATCAAATATAATAAGGGAAATACTAAACAATGGGTAGACATATTTTCAAGGCCACCCACATCCAATCTCATATATTTGAGTACTCTTTTGCACATGGATTCTTTCACCCATGATGCGTACAAAGAGATATATACATGAGATGTAATATGATAGCTCCAATACCTAAATTATAGTATGTTAAATAATACCTAAATTATAGTATGTTAAATAATGTATTATTTGAGCGATAAGGACATGTGATAGGATTCCAATCATGAGGGATTATCTAAATTAACCCTTTGTGCGAATAATGTAGTTACATCGTAAATATTCCTAGTAGTAGGATCTCTAGGCCAAGGCCCAACTAGAAAATGTGTATGCAATGTTCAATTAGATATAAGCCTATAGTTGTGTAGTCTAAGTATTTGTATGATGTAAAATATTGATGATTCACTAGTTCGGTAACTATTCCCTTGTGTTTTTTTATTTGTAAATATGTGCATTGAAATATAAGGGTGATATGATTCCATGAAGGGGAATAAAGGGGGATAAGAGGAAACAAGATCAGCTGCGTAGCAGCTAGTCCCTGCAAAGCACATGGATGTGGCTTGGTCGCTTGTGGGGGGCTGAAATAGTCAAGTCAAGGAGTAGAGATAGGGGTGCAGCATAGATACTCTATCAATAGTTGTGTGTGTAGATCAAAGTCTCAATCCGCTTTTTGGGAAGTCCTGGGACATTATTGTCATTTCCCAGAGCCTGATCTAGGACATGAGAATGATGCCTGGAGAAAGCGCGGGGAAGCCGTGGAAGGCCAATGAATGCCACTTAGTGGCCAACGTTATTGTTCACTGCTTGGCAAATGAGCTAAATAACGCACTGACAGAAAAGTGCAGTAAATGGGCAGTGGAAGGCGAGGAACAAAAGATATATCATGCAACCTTTATAGCAGGGAAAGCCATGGGTGTGTCAGATTTGTTTCAGGTACAATTGCTTATGCTCCACTTTGAATATTACAACGATTAACTCATCTCCCATTAATTATATAAAGAATTGCGTCACACATTGGGTCCAATGTCAATTCAACGCACACATGACAGGCCAGCCAACAACTAACACCTTGTTTGGAGCGTCTCAGACAAGTGGAATTCGAAAAACTACCACGGAGAACCAGAAGGCGCATGTGCCCACATTTCATAACATGACAAGGTTCATGAAAACGAATCCCTTTTGCTGGTGGAATACCTGCAAAAAACAATGTATAAAACTTTTGTTACACCATAGTAATTGCTTTTTATAAAAAATTTATTTTAAAGTATAATATTT
Source organism: Pinus taeda (assembly GCA_000404065.3). Taxonomy (NCBI): domain Eukaryota; kingdom Viridiplantae; phylum Streptophyta; class Pinopsida; order Pinales; family Pinaceae; genus Pinus; species Pinus taeda. Next base: position 12,290 of record APFE030513698.1, read on the forward strand.
ATAAATTCATGTATTCAAAAAAGACGCCGGATAAAACCAACGCACTTCAAATCTGCCCGCTGATATCCATTCTGCTTTTAACTTTACTACTTTGCTCCAATTATATTCTAACATCAGAACTACACTAGCAATATTTTCAAGTATGTTTTGATGTAACAAGTGTCACTCTTGGAACTCGATAAAGCTATATCTCGAAACCTACTGCCCCTTCCGTTTCAGTTACACGGAGTCTCTTCAATAATTTTCCAGATATACAAATACATTAAGTACAAAGTAGATTT
>APFE030513709.1:1874-18764 GCA_000404065.3 Pinus taeda
AAGCGAACTATCGAACAGAATCACAAGACCTGGCACAAATCTTTAATATTTGCACTATGGGCTTACAGGATAATGCAAAAGGCTTCTATAGGTTCTTCCCCATTTAAACTCTTTTATGGAAAAGAAGTTGTATTACCAACAAATCTTATTCTTCCCTCTCTAGCTCTAGTTCAATTCATTGAAGAAAATCCTTCTTCTTCTTTACAACTTAGGCATGTCCAAATCTTGAAATTAGAAGAAGAAAGATAAAAAGACAAGATTATTCCGCGAAACATCAGCAGATCATCAAGTCATCATTTGATTCAATCTCATCTCGTCTAAGAAATTTCAAGTTGGTGATTTAGTCCTGAAATGGGACAAAGCCCGTGAAGATAAAGGGAAACACACCAAATTCCAGAAAATGTGGCTTGGACCGTTTCAGATATGTGAAAAGATAGGCCATTCGACCTTCATGCTACAAGATTTGTCAGGGTTGAGAGATTCTCTCCCTGTTAATGGCCTAATCTTAAAGAAATTTTTCAACTAAGGAGGTAACCCCTTCTCTTTTTAATAGTATTTTTATAGTTTGTAGAAAAATTAGAAAAAAAAACTGTAAGGCATTTTCTATTTGACCTTTGCTGTATTCAAAGAGTTTCTCGAAAACAAGCAATGAGATATTTACTTTTAATAAACAGAAGTATTAAACAAAAGGAATAATTTCTAGGAAATTAGTTATAATTGCATTCTGAAACTACAATACAATCCTAGTGAACTCCTCTTGAAGTTTATAAATCTTGTAAATATTTTTAGATTTTTCAAATTGGTTATAAAAGGTTATCAATATTAAAATAGAAGCTAATCCAAGTCCAACATCTCAAACTCTTACCTTGTCATCCATCCTACCTTAAGGAGGAAAATTGTCTATCCCATTTTACCTAAGTTCATGATTATTCAGGGTGTAATTCCGAGAATACTAGGTATAAAAGTTAAGAGGTCTTATTACAAGCCTGCTTACCATGTTCATAGGGAAATAGTTTAGCTGACATTACCAACACTGTATACCAAAACAGGGTAATGGCTTCAATTGTAAGACAAGGGGTCTCATCACGAGCCAACTTGTTCGGTTAGATTACTACCAGTGAATGGCATTGCCAATTAACTGGCCACCACACCAGGGCAATGACTTTTTATCTTATGAAATAACAAAAAAAGAAAAGAAACAAAAAATGTGAAAAAAAATATTTTGAATTCATTCTGTTAATCATGCTATGAAGTGAATAGGACAATAGACAATGATGTGGTTAAAAGGTATCCCTGCCGAGACTATGGACGTTTGTTGGCAGCAGAGGCTCTACCTATGAAAAAGGAGTTAATTTTAATAGTTGATTTGGAAAAGTTTCCTATTTTATCAATATCAACCAATAAGTGCCAATTTAAAAATCTGGAATGTATCTATTTTTAACAAAAGAAGAAATTAGCAAAGAAAGTTTTGTTTTCTTAGAATGAAATGATATCTAGTTATATTAGAATTTTCCCTTTTGAATAAAATTTCTATTGTGAAAAATTCTAAGTGTTTCTATACTTTTCAGAGATAACTGTTTCTTCCAGTGAATCGCCAATTGTTGTGCCATACAACAACCCCCCATTTCATATCATCAAAATTCCAAAACTATAATGTGAAATGGGTCCCTTTTTTAATTTTTGTTTCAAATTGATATCAATTTAAAGTTCTATTTCAAAAAATGCTTGAATCAAAGGGAACATCATTAAAAGGCCTTTTTAATAAAACCAATCGATAAACCCCATCATAAAACAATTTATCTTTATCATTGCGATAAAGCGATCGCAAGATCGCATATCGCCATGACAAAGAAACCTCAACTTAAGGGACATCTTGGTTTTTGCCGATGCGAAATCACGATCAGATATCGTCAAAGCATAAAGTAACATGAGTAATGATCCTTGCTTTGATGCGATGTGAAATCGGCGATCGACAATCAACGATAACACTTATATTGCAAAGAAGCTCCCCTTCACCTGACGCGATGCGATATCGCTATCGACGATCGGGGATTCCAAACAAAACCAATGCAATAACTTAGCATTTCCCCGATGCCCGATTGCGTAAAGGGTAAAATAACACAGTTTTCAAAGTAACAATCATAAAGGCGGTTTAATATGATTTATTCGTAATTAAGGCCATATACTTTGGAAAGCCGCTCATCCGCGTTCAAACCACCAAATCTCCCAAAGCATGCTTCAAATAAATCAGCCAGCCATTAATCGAAGCAACTGGAATTAATGAGATTGACAGGCCATAGCGACCATTTAATGAGAATAACAGGCTTGAGATCTATCCACGGATTTGATCCTAAGGCCGCCTTAAGTCGAATGATCGCTATGAATGCACCTAGATATATATATTTCATTTTGTTCAATTCACGTTATTGTTGCATGTGTTACGCTTATCTTTCACTTTGTGCAAAATTCTTCCATAGAAACAAAAGAAAGTGGAATGGGAAAGAAATCTAAGAAGACTACAATGCCTACTACTCTGCTGGCTGCAGGGCAAGCTGTCGCTGATCCAAGTGGAAAGAATAAAGGGCTTATATCAGATACAACATGCTTAGGACTCACCAGGACCACTTGGCAAGGGACTTATAATTTGATTGAAGCAGAAGGGACAAAGGTGATTGAAGTAGAAATTTTATGTGATAATACCAACAAATCTGATGCCAATTTAAAAGACTTGGCCGACTCCTTTCTACACAGAATAGCGGCTCGGGAGCAGGTTCTTCCTTACACGGATGTGGTAAGGTGGGCAATCCAAGAGCTCCCAATTATCAACAGATTGTTTAACACTACGGACGGGAGGATTTTCGGTTTGTTTTGAGCCGAAGACCTAAGGCTAATGTATCACCTTCCACAAGAAGAGAAGAAATATAATGCTGCATTTTTTGAGAAATTTCGAGCAGAGAACGAGACCGAGTCTGAAACAATTCGACACTGGAGACAGAATCCAACAAAACACAAGCATGAAACCTCGGGTAAGTACTCAGTTGACTCCCTGTGTTCTCCTTACTGTTATGTTGGAATTATGATGTGTAGGCTATGGGGATTGCATGACTCTTCTAATTTCACCATAGAAATGGTTCCCCTAATGGAGGCAGCATGTAGTGGAGAAATTATGGATTGGGCGATCATATTATCCGACAAGTTAGCCAAAGCCATCCTTGATTTCAGTCTGACTATCGTGTCACAGAGAGGGTTATTCCGCCATTTTATTACAGTGCCTATGTTATGGATGTGTTGTGTTTTAATTCTGAGTTTCCTGTGCTGGGATGGAGGTGGACATCGCAAGACCCCACACCCATTCACATATATTATCAAAAACTATGGAAGACTGGTTATAAACACCACTTGTACCAAATCTGCAATGGTTTTATGTTGCCAATTCATTATTCCATTTTTAATAAGCCTGCCCCGAAGATTTCTGAACAAGCAGGGGTAGATTTGACTGCAGTAGCAAGTTGGTTTGGGGAGGACAAATTCACCTATATCAGAGTTTTTGGCAGTCAGGCCAGGCCACATGTGCTACCACTTTACACCCCTGATAAGCTACTTGCCAGGGAGGTAGCTTATCAAATCAGTGCTGAAGGGGTTACCCAGACCCTGAAAAGAGCTAAAACACATGTTTGGCCTTCTTTTCCATTACGAATTGGAATGTATACCCTGCATGATATCAAGCATGCAGAGAAGGAAGCTGGGAAAATGAATTTGCTCACTCTGGCTACTCTGCCAAGAAGGCAGTATGATCCAAGGAAGATCACTTACAATGCGCTCGACCAGGCCAAATTGGCCAAGGTCAAGCACAAAGAAGACAAATTCGAAGATTTGTTCGCATCGGCCGAATCGCTGTATCAAGTCAAGTCGCTTGCTAGAAATGTATATAATGATGAAGGGCTAGTTGAATTTAACAGAATTAGAGAACAGAGGTTGCAAACTCTACCTCTAGACCTATTAGCGACTGTTCCGACAACAACCAGGTCAAGCGAGTCTGAGCATTGAGATAATACACCACCTCCTACTACATCAAAACAGCAGGAGGAAGCGCATAGCCAGAGGCAGGAGGTGACCCAGGAAAATGTGCAGCGACAAGAAGAAAGCCAAGCAAAGACCCAAGAAGAGAACAACTCTAAGAATAACAATGATACATTAGTTGATTCGAATTTGCTCCAGCAATGGAAGCAATTCAGTACAATTATTGATAACCTAGAGTGCTCGAAAGATGATGAGGTTTCTAAAGAAGGTGATATACAGGAAGCGACATCGAAACCGGTTTCGGGTGAAACCAGCGACCTACCCAAAACAAAAGAACCAGAGATAATTCCTAAAGATCCGACGGGAAAGATCGTTTTGCAAATTGAAGAGATCCCCCCTTTAGATGTATTTTATAGCCCCAAGCATAAAGCTGTTGTAAAGTGACAGAGGAAAAGGAGAAGAACTGATCAACCTTCCCCATTCCCTGAATTGACAGTGACGGGCAATGTTGTATGGAAAGAGGAATTCGACCCCTCCGATGACTTAACCAAGCTATCGCAATTCGCTGGAGCATATTCAGCGGCAAATATTGATAAAGCATTGGAGGTAAGCAGTTTATTAAAGACCAAGGACCAAGACATCTCTTTGCTACAGGCGAGAATATCAGAAGTTCAGCAAAGGGCAGAGCAGGCGGAGAAAGAATTGCTAGTGCAGCAACAGAACAATAATTAGCTGACAAAGCAATTGCAAGAGCAAAAGCAGAGAATTGATGAAGGCACAATCCAAAGGCAAAAGGAGCTATCGGCGGCACTAGAGCAGTTAAGAATATCAACTGAGGGATCAATTAAAGTAAAAGATGATCAAATCGCTCAATTGACTACTCAAATTGAGCAAATGAAAAAGCTCCCTCAGATAGATGAGTTCAAAGCAGAAGCGCTCCAGTTAAATAAGGCATTGATTAATCAGGTTAAGCTACTATGTCAACAGATTACACAAGAAGAACCATTGTGCGAGTTGGTAGCATCAATAAGAGAAAAGGTAGAAAAAGTAAGAACTGATCTGGATCAGGCCGAAGAAACACTGACAAACTTTATAGAATGGCAGGATTTCGATATAGGCCGGGCAGATAATCTACCAAGAATTATGGAATCGCACAAAGAGATATTATTCACAGAATGGCAATCACAACTAATGAAAGCAGAAAGAGCAATTTCCAGATGCAAGATAATTAGTGGAAATTTGGTTGAATTAGTAAATAATACACTGTATTTATCTAATATAATTTCCCAATGCACTCCAGGTCAATTAACAGCGACAAATATGTTGGAGCACTCATGCTATCCGGAGCTGGAGAAAAACGCAAGATTGATCGCTGGAATCAATAGTCTAACGTGGGATGCTTATTGGTTCTTCTTAATCAAGCCATACAGCCAAAGAGCCGCCTTGAAGTGCCTAACCGATGCACCTCAACAAACCGCCAGAAGTAGAACCAATGCTTGCGATAAGCCAGCTAAGGTTTAAGGGCAGACAACCTGAGGCGTGACTCACTTCGCAGACTGCCAGATCGCCCTTGAGAGATAGACTGCATTTACTGATACCAATTTAGTAGGATTTTGTTTCATAGATCTTTTTAGCTTAGTAGTATTTATAAGACCCTTTCATGCATTTAGAAAGGGTCGTAAAAGTTTTGTATATGACTTAAACCCTGAAGTTGCACTATTGTACTTCAAGGATATTCTTTTATGAAACTTGACCAATTATTTTGGATTTGATGAGGAAGGCTTTTATGCAAATGTGCACTATTGTCATTGTTTGAAAGCATTTCTATGTTGAAGGAAGAATTTTGAATAGTGATTGATATTTCGGATTTATCTACAGCTCACATGGTACTATTATCTGTGTCTGTATTCATTTTCGTTATATGAATTGTTGTTTAAATCTCTCTTGCTATTATCGCTTATATATATGTGTGTTTTTCACAGCATTCCTTATGCATTCCACTATTGGTTGTTTATCGCATGCTTCTCTTTCAATCATATATATGTATCGATGATATAAACAGTGAATGCATTAATTTGTATTTATCACTCCATTGTGACTATTCACATGAAGCAATTTTTGAATGATTGAACATCTCTTATTTATTTTACAGAGTCATCTATATGCCTGATAGATAGATAAAGATTATTTAACGCTGCATTCTGAATGAACAAGTTGTTCCCGGGATTAGTATTAGTTTCCCTATTTTCGTCAATAGAATAAGCTAGTCACCTATCACTTAAGCAATCTATTCATCACCCATCCATCGCTTTTATTTCATTATTGGGAAACTGGTCCCGTTATCTCCAGTCAGAGCCACCATTCCAAACGGAGAAGGAGCTGTACCAAGGTCCGGACCGGGTGGTTATCCCCCAATGTTGTGGCAACGATTTCCGAGGCCTCAACATGTACATAAATAAAACATTTTTTATATTTACTCCATAAGTCACCTTATATACATGCAAGGGTGTAAACAAATAAAAATATAAATAAAGTGGAGGTATGGTAAATAAATAAAACCTCTTTTTATACTTATTCAAAAAGTATGGTAAATAAATAAAAATATAAATAAACTAGAGGTATGGTATATAAACAAAACCTCTTTTTATATTTAGTGCATAACCCTCTTTCTATTTATGACAACTGAGAAAAGAGGTTTTATTTAAGTGAATCCTATGGGCCAAATACCGTATTTGTAAAAGAGGTATGGTAAAGTAATAAACATATAAATAAACGAGAGGTATGATAAATAAATAAAACATTTTTTTTTTTTTAATTTTATTTTTATTTTTATATTTACTCCATAAGTCAGCTTATATTTAAGGACACTCAAAAAATGCGTTATTGATCTGAATTTGAAACTACTTGTAAATGGTTTGCAAGGTATTCAATTCAGTAATAAACATGTTTAAAAGGTGCCCATGTCTTGCAGTAAAGAAACAAATGAAAATTTCAGCTGTTCATGATCCATTTAAGCACAACATAATTATTTCATTTTACTATTTAACACATTAAAACGAATTTGTTCTGCAAAACAAATCAACCACAGATGCAAAAGAAGTTGATGAAGCAGTTGACCCCTCCTGGGCTACGTCTGCTGGGTCCAAGGCTCCCAAATGGGCCTGTCCTCATTTTAATTAAATTCTAAAAATGAATATACAGCTGAATAGAAGTCTCTACAAGTGGAATAGACTGTAAAAACGGATTCAGAACACTTGAATCCTTTAGGATTGACTACTGGTTCACCTCCAATGGATACCTGCAACCTGATACAGTTGTCACAATACTGGGCCCTAGTGGCTCCTAGAACTTCCACGGCTCCAAAACCTATGCAAATGACCTCAGAATGTTGTAAGACCCATGCCAATGGCTCCAGAAGGTCAAAAATACCCAAAAAAAAAAAAAATCATCCCAACTGCCAGTTTCCCATAAAAAAACTCCCAACTGCCAGTTTCCCCTAAAAAAACTCCAGCTAACTTTAGTTACGGCCAGTTAGCTCCGCCAATTATGGCGGGACCGCCTAAATTTGGCGCTCCGCCAAAAATCTGCCAGTCTAACTGCTTGTAATTAATGGGCATGTGACCAAAAATTTCGGATGGTTTGTTTGCATGGGATTTCATGCCGGCGGTTTGAGCGGAGCCCCTAGTTCAATGGCTGTGGTCATGATGTGGGGGCTGGCCCTTAGGGGCTGGTCCCTTTCATTCCCGCCCGCCATTAATTTCAAAATTTAAATACAGTTTTCTTCGCTCATATGACAAGGAGCGCCTCCATAGCCTAACGGTAAGGCGTTCAATTCGTTGAAGACAAGTCGTGGGTTCAATTCACAACCCCACTGAAATTTTAAATATATGCGGCCCCATTGTGCTGATGTCACCTAAGCCACATGGCGGCCTCCGGTATTGCCACGTGGCAGCTTCTGATTGGCCCGCCCAAAAGGAATATTCCGTGGAATATTCTTTTTAATTTTTTTTTTGAAAATTCAAAAATTAAGGGTTATTGACTGATTTTGTTTTTGACATAACTTTCACATACGACGACCGTTTTTCGAACCGTTTGCGGCGCCAAAATTAGGAGGATGAGATCTATTCGATATTTTAGGTTTGAGCCAGTTCTTAGCACTTTCATTTTTTAGCATTTTACGACACTTGTGGCATGAGCCCTTGATCAATTTTATTTAGGTAAAAACTATGGGAAAAATATTGTGGGCCAAATACCATGGGCTAGATTATTATTAATACCATGCAAAAAAACATTGTTAACCCCAATATTATTATTAATAAAAATAAAATGGCACATGGTATTGACCCATGGTAGTTACATGGAAGGGGGGAATTAAACCAGCATTGATCCCTCTCGGGGCTTGGTGGATCAATAATAAAAATGGATGTTGTAATTTAATGTATGTTAAACATTTTAACCTGGTTAAAATAAAAAATAAAATAAAAATCAATTATTAATTCTATTAATTTTTATAAATTACTATTACTAATAGTAAGCTCCAGGTTTATGATAACCCATGGTATTGACCCATGGTAATACCATGGTATTCATGTGAGCATAGACTATTTAAAGGGGAAATTCTATCATCATAGATCCATCTTAATTCTGGTTCTACAAGTGCTTAGAGGGATAAATAGATTTCATCCCTCTAAGAGTGGTAGATGTGGAGTTAAGATGGATATAGGTTGGTTTTTATGATAATGAAGATATTAAATAGACTTAGGAAATTATATTGTAAAAACATCTTAAGGTGAATGGTTAAAGCTACATTTAGTCACTTCATAAAATTTAGTGAAAAATAGCAATATCTCCATTAATATTGGTTTTTCTGATTTAACAAAAAAAAATCAAAACAGTGAAACCTTATCACTCTTTCCGCATCACCCTTGTAGAAGATTTCCCACCATTTTTCAAACATTCTCAATATGATATCGTCATGAAAAAGTTTAGGTATTGATGTTGGATTAGTTGTTTGAAAAATAAGCTAGTTTGTACAACCTTTCATCTTCTGTGCTATTCTTAGTTTGTCCTAATGATTTGTAGGGGTTGGAGCCACTGCACCATATTTTCCTAAAAGGTGAATATTGTTCACCAAAAAGGAAATTAATCTACATGTTACAACGCTATTAAAAAGTGGGAGACGTATGAGGGTAGTGAATTATGCTAATAAGCAATTTAGATTGGGAGAGACATAATTAAATTTTATTATTTAATTGAAAATTTCCAATTAAAATAATAATAAATATACATTTATATATTCATATATTGATGGAAGGCTTCTCAAATGGTCATTCGTTTCAATTGATCCCTTCAAGCCTTGATACCTAAATAACTTCTTATATTAATAAGTTGGGGCCCTGTACTTGTTGGCATGTTGGGGTAAACAAACTCGATGTGTTTTTTTTTTTTTTAATCTCGTAGTTGGAGTCTATGGAATAAGAATGAAATTTGATAACTTGAAAAAAGTGGTAGCTTGACAAAAGTTGTAGAGAAAAGATTAATTTCTCCTACCTTGACAGGACTCGTGGTCAATATCAACACCTACAAAAACTTTTTTGTGGAATATTATCAAAACTAATAGAAGGATATGAAAGAGTGTATTGTAAGACAAATATGGCCACTAAAACTTGGAATGTTGTTTGTAGGAAGAGAAAATTATGTTTTTTTTTTTTTTTTTTTTTCCAAACATGTATGTTAGTATATTACAGTTTAATGAATATGTTTTCTTATTATCATATATGGTTTCATTCTTTAACAAAACATTCGCCAAGACTTCACAATGTTTTATTATTCAGTAAAAGGTTTGCCAAGATATTACAAGATTTAATAATTTAGTGAAATATTCTCTATCACTGTACAAGATAATATAATCTGGTGAGAGATTTGCCAAAAAAATTATATATACATATTATATTATTGATAAAATCACCTCCCATTTTTCCTATGTAGCATGGGGATTAGCCCATTTATTATACATATAAATTTAGGGTGGTTCTTAAAATTTTCCCTCACACACACACACACACACACAAGCCACAAGTCAAGTTGGTCCAAGACAATGTGAAATCTCAATAGGGATAGCTTGAAGGACCCAAAAACATATGTTATGGCTCCAGAAACCGAGGAAAAGACTATATATACAAATATATTAACACTTGTTGAATGATTGAGAGTGGGAAAACCCTGGGTTCAAAGGAATTTATTCTTGAGCCTCATACACCCATGTGGTCAAGCATTATGACTGAAGGTGAGAGTAATGTGATTAGGGCTGCTAATCTCGTTTTCGAATTTGTGCTGATGGAGGACATCAGATGTGCAATGCCGTAACACTTTAAGTGGAATTTAGGCAGAAAGGTACAATATTATATTCCTAGGATGACATGGTTGAGAGGACCCCAAGAATTTCATGCTTAACACCTATTGATGAACCATTGGGAAAATTTGTGATAGGGCAGGGGACATCACCTTGGGCTAACATCACCTTAGAGATTTATGAAGGAGACTTGCACTTGAACTTCTAAGAACTCTTTGTCTTGATACAAAGAAGTTTGATAGAGAAGAGTGGATTTAGCTAATGGAGGGATCTCAGTTATGCTCCCCTGACCTTGACACTTTTGTTTCAAGCACATAGTGAAAACCTCCGGGATTAAATTTCCAGGGTGATGTGGCATCAGAGGAGGAAGGCCCACACCGTGACATGCAAAGATGATAGGAGGGAGAAGGTACTGGACCCATCCATGTAAACTCGACGATGTTAGAGAATGGTACCTGAGGCCTTTTTTGATGAGCACAAGGGAAAACCTCCAGGATTAAACTCCCAGGGTGATGTGGCATTAGAGGAGGGGCCTGTGGTGCCTAAGAATATTAATATGTGGGAGAGGATGGTGGAACCTCCATGTAATCCTGGAGAATTACACCCTAGTGAATTCAAAGAGGTACTCGTAAGGATATTCTTGGGGTTTTTACACCCATGGTGAGGTGGCTGCAGAGGGGCCGACGTGCCTACATAATATATAAGATATATATATATAATTATATATATATATAATATTATATATATATATATATAAGATATAGTATAATTATATATATAAAATAAATAAATATATATTATATAATATATATATAATATTATATATATATATATTATATATATATATATATAATATATATAATATAAATATATATATATATATATATTATATACAATATATATATATATATATATATATATATATATATATATATATATATATAGATTCATGAACCTTTGGGGTGGGCATATATTACCATGAACGAGTCGACAACTGACATTATAGTGACTTGGAGGGTCATGTGGGCACCACCAAATGGCTAGCCTTAATGACATGGCTTATTGCTATTGGTCGATTCTTTGAAGAATCCTATTTTTAAATTATCTAGAGGTCAGATCGAGAAGAAATTTATAATGTTGGAAAGGTATCAACGAGACGAACATAATGATATTTTCCATTTTACATTTTGAAGCATTAAAAAAGGTCAAAATTTTTAGACCCCATCTCCATAACTAAGATCTTGGAGTTTAGGTTAGTATAGGAGCTCCTCTCTTTCTTCTTCAATAGGGGCTAGGGATAGTAGGGGGTGCGTTACAATATTCATGAATGGAGATGATGACATCGATTAATTAAAGCCTCTATCCTAGACCAATTATTGATAGATTAGTTTACAAAGTCATTACTTCCTCCCATTGCTTGCGATGTCGCCAATGGTGGCACTTTTACCGAAGAACAAGCTATCACACTTGCTCAATATCTAGATCTTGTATATTCATAATATGGCACATTATATAATCTTATTCCTCTTGATCCTCACCCATCAAATAATCCCACTAAATTTCCTTCTACAAAATCTCACACTATTGATGGTGTGATTGGTTCTATTATTCAATAGTTAGTGAGTAAAACATTTGGTCATTCGAACCCAAAATATACTTCAACTATTACGGTTCAAAATTTTTCCACTATTTCTACTACTCTTATGAAAACTTCAAACATTAACACAGTCCAGTCCACATCGACTAGTAAATATCAACAATTTAGAAGTAAGAAAAAATGAAAAGGTAAAGCTAAACAAAATTCCCCACATCAGGAAAAACTAAAACTCAATCTCCTGAGGAAAAACAAAAGTGCAAACCTCAATATACTTGTCTTATTTGTGACAATGATCATTATACTAAGGGCTTTCCATATCATGTTGACGTCAGTCATTTTGTCAAAGGAACTTCAAGTACACCTGTTATTTTGACACACTCTTTTCCTACTCTAAAAACTCAAATGGTTACACAAAATCAATCTTGTACCCCTCAAATATCTTTTGACCTACTCATGTGTGAAGAATTTTTTTTTGGTGTCAATGCGAGCCAGATACTATGATCCACCTAGTGGAAGTGTTCCTCATCAGTCTTCCACATCTACTCCACCTACTTCTTGTCCTCTACAAATTGAGCTACCAAATTCTGACATAGTGATCCAAACCCCTCCAGAGGGTGTTATTCATAGTTATTCCTTTAGTCCACATGCTTGATCTACTCAAAATTATAATATTATGGAATATTTAGCTCATGCTCCTTCTGTGACGTTGGCCCTTGAAGTCCTTCAAAGTTTCCCTACGTAGTGAAAAGCGCTATTGTCGGCTATTAGTAGAGTTGATCAATATGAACTGAGTTTGATAATTTTTTATTTGTATAATCATGTAACAAGGCTCCCCCACCAATTTTCATTCTAGATTCAATTTTTTGTGCATGGAAAAATCATTTTTCATATTTTCATTGATAAAGGACCCTCAACTTGCATAATGTATTTAACTTGTTGGAAATCCATTGGATCTCCTTTGTTAAAACAATCACCTACAAGTAAAAAAGCTTTTGATGGTAGAGGATTCAAACCCTACGGAATTATTAATGCATTGCCTATTGAATTAGAAGGTAAAATAATAACATATGAAGTAGAAGTCATTGACTAACCTCTCAATTATAACCTTTTACTTTGCCATAGTTGGACCTATGATATATCTGTTGTATTTTCTACTATTTTTCATGTTCTTCGATTCCCTCATGAAGGGAAAATAGTCTTGGTAGACCCAATCACTTACTATTCTTCTGATTCGCACATGAATGGTAATGTACCTTTCGTAGGTAAAACCTTGTTTCCCTATGAGAATTTTGGTGTGGGTCTTTTTAAAGATTCATCATTAATGGTACTTTTCCACTTCCAGCACCCAAAGCTTGAACAAAATTGAATGGCTGGAATGTATTGAACATAATGGGTATGCTTTAAATCTTTCCTATCCATCGGTTCACATGTCTTAGTTCTGTTGGCACTAGGTAATGCATGGAGTGTTGCCACTCAATCAATGAAACGAATCGAAATGAAATCAAGTGGTGTATCGTTATAAATGAAATGAAGGAATCTCTTTCTTGCAACGATGAACTCAAGTGGTGTTTCATATATAATGATATGACGTAATCTCCCTACTTGGATGGATTGAAATGCAAATTCAAAGGGCAGGCATTTGCGCTCCTTGTGTCAGTCAAATTAACATGATTTTGGCTAGCAATAATGGATCCCTTAAATCATGTGACCCTTGGGTAGTGACTAGTTTGTCACAATATGAAAACTATGGTGACTAGATGCCACTTAGACCAATTGAATTAGCTTATGAAGCAATACAATTTGTCTTTGCAGCTTCTTCTGGTTCTAATGATCGAATGGACATAGTTTTAGATCAATACTCTCAATCATCTTTGCTCATTTCCACTACATCTTTTGATAAGTTTGATGATATTTCTCCTACTGATGAAAATACCATGGAGATCATGTCTTTAGGATAAATACCATGGTATGATAGTCATCATCATTCTTCTTTTCTCCCAAAGATTGAGATTGTAGAGAGTCAAATTGAAACTTTTATTTTACTGGAGATAATAAATAACCCTCAAACTCCCACTTTGATCCATGATGTTTTATCTAAAGAGAATTTAGGGAATATATCAATAACCATACCGATTTATATATCTCAATAAAATCTAGGATCGTGGAAAATGTTCATATAGGTGCCTCATGTTCTCCTAAAGAAATTTGAACTTATATGGCCCTATTCAAATAATTCCTTGATATTTTTGCTTGGTCCTAGGAATAAATTATTGGTATTGATCCATAAATTTTTGTTCATTGAATTGAGACATATCCTGAAGTCAATATTGTTCGAAAAAGGCTTCATTGTGTTGTGACCCATGAAAAGCCACTACTATCAAAGATGAGGTTGAAAAACTTCTTAAAGAAAGTTTTATTTATCTTATACCTCTCATTGATTGGGATTCCAATGTTGTTCTAGTCACTAAGAAATAGGGTACTATATGTGTATGTATTTATTATAGGTATATCAATATGGCTTGTCCTAAATATAACTATCCAACCCTTTTTATCGACTAGATTGTTGATGATTGTGCCGACAGTGAAATTTTCTCCTTTAAGGATGGATTTTTTGGTTATAATCATATTGATATACTACCATCAGATAACAACAAAAGTACTTTTATTTTTCCTTGTCATTCGTAAACTACCATGGATTTTCCACTGGATAGTTCGTCACAATAGATATGATAAAATTATACTTAAAAATCCAATATCTACCCTATTACAATTTTATTTCTCTTTAGATCTATAAATATGTAGATTAGTATTAATAGTGTATGCATGCAAATTAAAATTATGTAGAAAATAGAGAAAAAATGAAATAAAATCTCACAAACACATCTAACATATGATATGACCTAGAAAACCCTTTCGGGAGAAAAACCCAACTAACAGGTGAGGTTTCTTTGCTCTCTCTATCTAAATGGAAATATGGTTGTGAGTACAAAGAAGTATGGCCAATGGCATGTGGGTTGATATAATGCGCAAATAATCTCTGTGTGCTATACCTACTATCCCTCTTGGATTTTTTTTCTCAACTATGGAACAAAAGCACACAAAAGAATGGAACCCCTTTTCGTCCTAGTGGTTCAGTTATAACACATCCTAATAGCCTACTAGTGGTTAGGTTTGACTACTTGAAATTGTAACCAGAGTTACAACATAAACTCTTTTAGAGTCTTCTACATCATGATCACATGGTTAACCCCTTTTTCATAAATAATGGGGGCTAACATGGCATCTTCTCGAATTAAGGTGGTGAAAACAGGAAGGTGAAATTCTGAGTGGCATAAATTTCACATATGGAATCTGATTGAAATGATTCTTGTGTCGCCGGAAAGGTATCTATGTGTAGAATAAGAGAAAAGGGTGTGACACTAAAGAGAAAAAGGTTTTCCCATAGAAAACTTTGTTTGGTGTCTCAAAATGCTCCCAGAAGGTTTCAAACCCTATTTTGCTAAACTGGGTCCTGCCAGTAAAAATGGTCCCATGAGTTGATTCCTCCACTTTTTCCACTCTAAAAGCGAGATGGATGAAAAAAATACAGTGATCCAATTCGGATCACACCTCCCCTTTTTTCGAGGATTTTGGTCCCTAAAAGCTTCTAGTGAACGAGGTGAGGAAAATTTTCCTCCACCTTCTCTATAGTGTTCCATTTAGCTTTGCTTGGAAGTTGTGGACATCTGCCAAAGGTCATGCTATCCATGTCTTTTATTTCTAGACCTCTTATGCAAAATTGTGTCTTCTGTGAACTCTACTTGACAACCTGGTGCCAAATTTTCCACAGTTGGTAGAACCTATTCCTCTTATTGATCTAGCAGGGAAGGCTCTTAGAGTTTCATATTCTCTACATTCAAAACTTAGTAAATGCACAAATATTGTGGTAAACTAAGTAAATCATCATTATCACCCACCTTTTCTAGTATCTCAAAGGGACCGTATCTCAGAGCCTTGATTTTATTACTAGGCTCCTCTAGCCTTTCCTTATTCAACTGTAGCCATACATTGTCTCTCACCTTGAATGATTTCTCTATTCTAATTTGATCATTCTCGACCTTATACTTCTCCTGTGACTTCTACAATGTCTCTTGTACTTGAAGACAGATCTACCTGATCTTCTCTATAATTTTTTACCCCTCAAGGAATGTCCTGTAAGACCTTCCTTCACTCCTAATTGTTGCCCATATGAATGTCCAAAGGTGAAGGAAAAAATATCCAAAAAAAGTTTCAAATGGCGACTTCCCTATAAAAGTGTGGACTACTATGTTGTAATAATGTTGTATATATACCAGATTTTCATCCCAAGTCTTCAAATGCTTCCAGTTCTATCCCCTCAGAAGATGCACTAGTGAGATAAAACCTTAGTGAGATATGTTGAAAATACAAGTTGAAAAGGCAGTTTTATTATTTTATATATTTTTTAATTTTCTACCCCAAAAATGGTGAATCAGCCCCCCCTGGTTGAAATCATCATCTTGAATCCTATTGGTTCTTATAAAGTTTGTTGGGCCTCAAAATAGTCCTTATTTTCACTCCATTATTCACCAATATCTTCACATTCTACCTTCATGTCGCCTCCATTCCACCTCCACATCATTACATTTACCTCATTATTGGGTCATAACTATGCTTTTCCAAAGTTTATTAATTCTTAACATTTTTAAGTGGATTTATGGCTAAAACTTAGAAAATAATATGCTTATACTTATATCTAACAATTAGAATGAGTTTGTTGAGATGTGTAGGTACAAAGGAAGCTTCCAAGGCGTCCTTATGTGGCACTCTATGCTCAAATTCGAATTTGAGAAGATCATGAACCTCATGGAGAAGATCATGGACCTCATGGAGGAGATCATGGAGGATAGGGTTAGGTGTCACC
>APFE030513709.1:24674-38545 GCA_000404065.3 Pinus taeda
TGAGGGGAATGGTCCCCTTCTAATTTTTCCTTTGGCACATCTCAGACATACACCTTCATGCTATACTTTGAACTTGGGCATACCTATCACCATATATATCACATCAGGTAGGGCCTTATAATGATGATGGGAAAACCTTTGGTGCCATAGTTCAGATTGTAGAGATGTGCCGCAAAACATGGTTCCTAGTGGACTTCCTCCAACTTGATACAAAGTTTCAACCTTGAACCCAAGAGTAAAAGCACCTTTAAAAATTTTTTTCCAAACATGTACCTTTCCATCGATGAATGCCACCTTGAATCCTTTGTCCCCCATGGATCAAATGGACACCATGTTCTTCTTGACATCATGTACATGTATTAATTCTTGCAAATGAATAGTGTTACCTTGATTCAATTGAAGGGTGACATTCCCTACTTCACGGGATAGGTGGCATCGTCTCCAAGGATGATCTCCAAGTTTGTTTCCTTTTCTATCAGATTAGAGAGGGCTTCCTTGTATCTGGTGAAGTGACTTGAGGCACCACTATCAATCAGCCAATTTCCCAAGGTGTCCGGAGAAGAGGCATTGGAGAGGGCCAATATAAGATAGTACTATATTTTCTTATTGTTAACAACATTGGATTATTCATACCTAGAGTTCCTTGATTTCTTGGAGGGTCGACCATTTCCTTGATGTCCCACATTCCTTTTTCCTTTTCCATTGGACCTTCCATTCCCTTGATCGTTGTTGTTGAAGTTTCCCATGGAGTTGTTATGATAGTCATCATCTCAAGGTGTATCCCTTCTATTAGGACATTCCCTTTCATAGTGGCCAAACTTATTGAAAACAAAGCATCTTCCCTTTCTTCCATTTTTGAATCTCAGTCTTCCTTGAATTTTCTTCTTTGAACCTGCATTTTTCTTCCTCTTAGCATAAGCGGAGAATGCAGTGGGGTTGCTTATATTAGAAGGTATGTATTGCTCCACCATTCTTGTTTCTTCATGAATGCATCTTTACATCAATTCTTCAAACCCTATAATTTGATCATTATTGAGCATATTGGTTCTAAATACATACCACTTAGGTGGGAGTCCTCCAAGGGTGGTGAGAGTAAGTTGCCTATTAGGAATGACTTCTCCAATCGAGATTAGATCATTCTCGATCTTAGTAATCCTCAAGAAATAGGATTGAATGTCCTCGTCCTTGCCCTTCTTAATATTATTCAACTTATTCTTGAGAAAGAGAATTTGATTAGAATTACTAACCTTGAACATGCCGACCAACCTGTTGTAGATCTCCTTGGAGGTATTCAATTCAGAGATATAGACCACCAGATGCTTGTCAATGGAATCCCTAATAATATTTTTCACTTTGACTTCAGCTCTATTGTGCTTGGTCTTCACAGCACGGTGCATTTGAAGAAGGTTCAATAATTTTACCCTACACATAATCCATCACTTCTTTTTCTTCCAAGGTCAAATCAAGAGACATATTCCATCCATGATAATCAGATTTATCATGGATCTTGTCTTCAGTCAGGAAGTAGGATGAGGAACCCATTGAACCTTTTATCCTTTTCCAACTGTCTTTGGTGATTTCTCTTTCACTCTTACTTGGGCTTTGTCTTCACCTCATCTCTGATCCCATGTTAATTTTAGGAAACAATGGTATGTTCTATGCTTTAGAGAAATTTTACTTCAATTTCTTTATTGGCCCAGTATCAATAGTAAGTTTAGCAATCACATCAACATGATAGTAAACTACAGATAGAACATAAACATAAATAGTAGAAGACAAGCCAAGACAAGAGGACACAAGATGTGGCACCAGCCAGGGGAAAACCCCAATGTGGGGAAACCCTTGTTCAAATCATCTTTTATTCTTCAATAGTTCAGCAGGGAGAGATAATACAATTTACAAATCTGATCATTTATAATAGCAACAAAAGAGACCTAACCAGAAAAGTCAATGATCGTCAATAGGGAAGATTTGACCCTCAGCAAATCGGTCAACTTCAGTTAACTTTGGCCTCCAAATAGTAAGATAAAACAACCCTAAAAAAATTCAAATTCAGCCCATTCAAAGTCTAGTCAAACAACCCACCTGCGGTCAGCCCTAGCTGTAGTCAACGCTGATCAAACTATCCAAAAATTCGGTCTCCTGAAATTTCAGCCTCCTAAAATTTCACTCTCTTGAAATTTCGGACGTGTGGAGAGAGAGAGGCCCAGAAATCCGTACCTAAACAATGAGAAGAGAGAGAGAGAGAAGTGTGAATATGAATGTCTCCAAATGAGGCTAAGTCACCTTCTATTTATATGCAATGTTGAGGATGAATAGATGTGACTATTGGGCTTCTGAGCCTACATAAGTTTGTTGGCCGACCTTGACAATTTGACCATAATCAAAATAATTTCATAAATTCATTTGTACATGTCAGAATCGGATGCTATTTAGATCATTCCTACACCTCTCGGAGAGAGGAATCCAAGAAAAATATCAGCTTTCATAAATAAGATGACCCATGTGGATTTTGGCCCTAGTTACTAATTTTAACATTAACCCCCAGTTGCTCTCATGTTATAGGCATGACAACGTCCAAGGACCTTTCATCGCTCTCATAGGCTTGCCTTCTAGTGTCCAGAGACTCTTTTTTCTACTGCTATGCCATTGTCCCTGGGATTTGAGCCACTATTTCAGACCCAGAGCCCAGTTCACTGTAGAGAATTGAGCCATCTCTTCATAATAGTAAAATAACATGGAAATGACAATACTAAGGAAAATACTTGTTTAAGACCTTCACTCAACCCCTACTAGCCATGACAGGCATTTCGTCAAACATATCATGAATATGTAAACTACTGATGTAAAGAAGAGTTTTGAGCATAGGGGTCTCATACTTAGCTGAGAATCTATAAAGACCATTGATGCCTCAACACATCAACTGCCATTCTATCCATTAGGTCATAGATACATTGACAATTCAGTTACAAGTAAAACCATGGTGAGAGCCATACATAGTTGTTGTCATAAAACACATACAGAACCAACATAATAACAATAGAAATACTCATGAAAGTAGAGCCATATAGACCACACATAATCCATTAACATGCTCATAGAAATACAAGTAGAAATAACCTTTCATTAATGATGCAAAATCCAAACCCAGGATGGGAATTCCACATTCCACCTGATCGTAGAACGGTCGAGCCAAATATCTCTTCAGCCATTCACTTTCGTGCCATATTCCAAGCATGAATATGGGATCTCATTAAACACATCAATCAAAACTCATCCAGAGCTTCAAGAGGCCATCCACCTACCCCCTGACGGGCCTCCAAATTAGACACAAATTAAGGCATATCTAACCTTTATTAGGCACATTAAGGCTATATTAAACCTCTCCTTCTGGAAGTCCCTTGTGGAAAATAGTAGTAATTTTATGCTATTGTTTAGAACATGCTAATGAGCTTCAATTGAGTTGATTCCAATTGAATTAGATCATAAAACAATTCAAGTTAATAAAAAAAATTACTACATTTAATTTTCACTTAATTAGGTTAGGCATTTGATACTCTCACTAGCTCACCAGTTCTCAAATTTCTAAATTTTAGACTAGTATTTTTTTGCTATTTTTTACCCTGTGTTAACAGAGGTATTTTTGAGTGATTCCACTTGGAATTGAGACCTAAGACATCCTATTAAAAAAAAAAAAATCTCATCCAATTTGGATTTGATTTTCTTGGTCATTTGGTGAATTATATCTTCCTATAGAAAATCTCATATCTTCCTGTAGCAACCTGTAACTTCATGTAACACTCTTCCAACATATATATATACTTACCCATATTTTCTCAAAAATCTTGGTTTTTTCCCCTTATGGTTGAATCATAACCCCTAGTCTCTAATAAATGGTTGAGGAGGAATAAACACCACTTAGGACTTGCCTTTTTACCCCTGCAAAACATCTCAACAATTTGAGATATTGGACATATTTATGAATTGGATAATACAATAATGATTTTCTTGATTTCCACCTCCAATGAACTCTGTCAATGGATCTAAACTATTTAAAATGTAATTATTGATATTTATTTCATGATATTTACTTTGTGCAATTAGAAAAACAAATCCTTGTATTTTCTTTCCTGCAATAGGTTAAGGTTTCCATTTCGAGCATTTCCATTTCTGCAATTTGTTTAGGATTTGATTTCATTACATTCACTCCTTTACATCATGACAGTGAAGGAATTACACCCTCTTAGAAAAATTAGGGATGAGTGGATTGATCTCCTTGATCTCATGAGTAGAGGTAATGTATACCAATTATCATTTGAAGAAATTTGTGAAACATGCAAACACATATCAAGAGGAAGGGCAAGAGTAAGTAAATCAACATCAAGATTGGTAATTCAAGCTAAGCTTGGAAATTTGTTTGATTACTTTAAAACATAAATTCTTAGAAATCTAAGAAAACATGTAGAAATTTTAAGAATGCAGGATGAGGAAAAAGAAGATGTGATATTTGTGTTGTCGATGCCTAATCACATGTTAAATATTTCCCATCATTACCAAGGTTGAAGGAAGTTTACGAAGAGGACAATGGAGCAAATCAATCACCAAAGAATTTATGTTATGTAGCTCCAAGAATACCATGGCAGCCTGGTCAACCTAATATGATTGAAGAGTCTAATTCACAATTTCAATCTTATGTGCATCCATCTCAAAGTAGGCCTAAAAGAAAAAAAAAATGAAAAAAAAGAAAAATTATTTGCTCCATGTATATCTCCGATGAATGCAAGTGCTCTCCAACCTCTGCAAGCAACAAAAACAAGTTAGCTACCAAAAGAAAAGTTGATCAAAAGCCTAGTGAAATAAAGTCAAACTTGGACTTTCTCCTCCTTTTCTCAAATGCAAAACAGGACCAAGGCCATGCCAATCCATCACCCTCATCTATTTCCACCATCCACCTATCATTCCCAAGCTTTTCCCATTCATTTTCCTTGTTGTCCTAAAATGCTACAGGAAGGCTTTGTTTTGCTATAGGAAGCCAAAATAGAGAGAGCATATTTTTTTTATCATATCTTGAAAATTGTGCATCCATTTTTTGATATGTTTCATGGGGGGATGCATATGGATGATGGTAACATGCCCTAGCAATTTCAACAAATTCCGGTGTACGCTTTTCGAGAAATTGACTTCCATCACCTACAACCCTTTTCAAATTTTCTCCTGAACCATGCATCCATTTGCCGCGTTGTTTCATGGGGAGATGCATATGGATGATGGTAGCATGCCCAAGTGATTTCAGAAAATTCCAGTGCACACTTGTTTGGAAATTTACCTCTATAACGTACAACCATTTTAAAATTTTCTTGATATCCGTGCATCCAATGGCCAATATGTTTAATGGGGAGATGCACAGGGATGATGGCAATGTGCTCACCAAATTTCAGGTCAATTTAGTCTACCATTTGAGGGATATGAATAAAGTAATTTTATTACAGGAGGTTGTCTTAAAATGCTACAGGAAGTCCTAAATTACTACAGTATGGCCAAGAAGAAGCTACAAGAGGCAATCTGATTGGAGAAAGGGGTCAAATGGTCATGTCTTATTTAGGGAATGTTGAGATAGGTCCACCATAGCCTCATCATTCATTTTCCACACCACTTTACCTCTTCTCCACTCTCATTTTCATCCCTGTCCATGAAAAATCTTCATTTTCACCCATTCTTCCACCTCTTCCATAACAAAAAAGGCCTGTGATCCTTGTCAAAAGATTACTCATGATTTATCAACATTTTTGAAGGTATCACCTAAAGGAAATAATGATCCTATGAGGGTTTATTTGACTGCTACAGGAAGACACACAATCTTGTAGCAGTCTGCACAAGCCCTCTAGAACCACAATCAAAACCACTTGGAAGCACCAGAATGAAGAATTGACCAACATGAAGCATTGAGGTATCATCTCCTCAATCTTGGGTAGCCATAAAACTTCTGTAGGGCTATTACAGGGTCACTGATCATCTTAAACAACCACAACTTCATCCACCATCAAGAAGACCTACAGTGCCAACATGGATCAACCAAACACATTTTAAGGGAACAATTTCAGAGTAAAGCCAGTGCATGGAGAAAAAATCATAAGAATATGACACCTCAAGAAGCCAACAAATCGTCCATTAACTTTGTTCAGAAGTAGCATGAAACCACCAAAGGATCATCACTAGCAACTTTAGAACCACCAAAGGCAACCTCAAAAGCCATATCAACATCCTCAATATCACATGCAAAAACACATCAAGGGTAAGGATCAGGTATGCAATCCTCTCAAAATTTCCTATGAACTTATTTTAGCTTGAAAAACATTACAAGTGTATGAAGGAAAAGGTTTTTTTTATAGAAAAAATGAGTAGCAGAGTAACCTCGGCCTTATCTAGCAAATAACTTCACCTTTCCGCCAACACTCCCACATGTGTGGGAGGAACAAGACAAAAGTGGAGAGGACTTGAGAAAGTGGGTTGTAATCATTCAATAGTGATGGAGGACAAGGAGTGTGAAGGGATAAATGAGGGCCAACTCAGTTCATTCAAAGCACTTTGAGTTTATTTTGCATGCAATGAAAAAAAAGAAATTGGATAAAAAAGAAAAAATAATGAAAAAAAACAATGAAAACAAAAATAAAAGAAACAAAAGGTGGACACACCACCTCTTGGCATGCATAATTAGTTTCTACAGGATTCAGGTTGTGTGCAGCTCATGTACTCACCACTCTCCATCATCCCAATAACTCAAAAATCAAATTTCGACCTCTCTCTGGATTGCTATAGGAAGATTGTAATTGCTACAGGAAGATCCTGTAACACTACAAGAAGGCCAAGAAACTGCTACAGGAAGCTAACATAGTGCTATAGGAAGGAAAATTTCGCCCAAAACAACCATTAGAGCCTTGGGGAGAAAGGAATTATTCAAAGGAAATGGCAAGGGTGCAAACAAAAGGTAGGGGGGAATGATGATGGGATTGCACTTGAGTTGGCAGTCAATTTACATGATCCAAGTGGCCAAGAATATGAACCAAAAGCAAGGCAAGGTATTGTCCTCAAAAATAGAACTCATTATAGTTGAAGAATCACCTGAGCGAAAGAAGTAGCCTCAACCTACATTAGGGCTTCCATGGGAAACTAAGATAGGAAAAAAATGCAGTAGAAAGAAGAGCAGCAGAAAGAGCATCAAATATACCAGCAAACAAAGCATGAAACATGTCAGCAAACATTAAGAACAACAAGGCAAGGAATATGGTAGGTTGCTTAGAGGATGAGCAACAATTTCAGTACAGGGTATGATGGACCTCCAAATTAGACACAAGTTAAGGCCCATCTAACCTTTCTTAGGCACATTAAGGATACATTAAACCTCTCCTTCTACAGTTAATAATGTTTTTTAGCTTTAATATGTTCATTAGGAAGTATTAGAGATGATTTCATATTTGTGCCTAATATTATTTATTTTTGTAGAATATTGTGGGAATATTGGGCATATTATGAAGATTTGGAGAAGAAGATAATTTAGGGACTTTCTCCTTACTACAGGAAGATCAATATTGGATAATAAATCAACAAGATATTATGAAATTATTGCACAAATTCTCGAGCTCCAATGATTGAGAAAATCTAGGAATGTGTTCCCTGTCATTTAATGTAGATTCCTAGTGTTGGGAACCAGATCCACTATTTTAGGGATTTTGGATGGGAAAGCTTCCTCCTTTCAAGGAGAGTACTTTCTATTCATTTTGTATAAGTACCAATTCTAAATTTCCTCTAGGGGTTGGTTTTTCTTAGTCCTCTTGTGGAGAAAACTTGTATTTTGCAGCTACACTTTCATTTCTTGCAGGGATGTAATTGTATCGATGGAAATAATGAAGTTTGGTGCCATTTTAAGCTTATAAGTATCGGTATCCTTCATATGAATCTGATTTTCCTTGGGCTTGGCCATCCCAGGAGCCTCAAAGCATTTTTTTTATAATTTACTTCTCTTCTCTTCACTTCTTATTCACATGCATCTATTGTTCTTGTTTTTCCTATTTCTGCATTTAGTATTGGTGATTTCGTGTTTAGGATTGGGTTAAATGGTTGAATTAAGTTATTTTAAATTATAAAAATTTATGATTTCATCCTTGGAACAACTTTGGAAGGTCATAGTAATCATTGAGCTACTTGAATTAGTTTACTTATTCCCAAATCTAAATTTGTGGAAGTGCCTTGTGGCAAATAGTAGTAATTTTATGATATTTTTAGAACAAGATAATGAGCTTTAATTGTGTTTATTACACTTGAATTAGATCCTAAAAAAAATCAAGTTAATATAAAAATTTACCCCATTGCATTTTCACATTATTAGGTTAGTCATTTGATAGATTCACTAGCTCACTAGTTCTCGAATTTCTAGATTTTAGAGAGTGATTTTCTACTATTTTTTAGCTTTTGTTAACATGGATGTTTTTGAGTGATTCTACACCTAAGAAATCCTATTCAATAAAAAAATTGTGCCATCCAATTTTGATTTGATTTTCGTAGTCATTCGGAGAATTATATCTTCCTATAGCAAATCCCATAACTTCTTGTAGCAACGTGTAACTTCTTGTCGCAACACCTGTAACTTCCTGTAGCACTCTTCCAACATTTATATACTTGTGCATATTTGCTAAAAAATATTGGTTTTTTTTTCCTTAGGGTTGAATAATAACCCCTATAATCTAAATCAATGGTTAACGAGGAATAAACACCACTTAGGACTTGCCTTTTTACCCCTGCAAAACATCTCAACAATTTGGGTTAATGGATAGATTTATGAATTGGATAATACAATAATGATTTTCTTGATTGCCACCTCCAATGAACTCTTTCAATGGATATAAACTCTTTGAAATGTAATGATTGATATTTAGTTCGTGATCCTTACTTTATGCAATTATAATAGGTTTTCCTTCCTTATATTTTCTTTCCTACAATAGGGTAAGGTTTCCATTTCAAGCATTTCCGTTTTTACAATTAGTTTAGGATTTGATTTCATTACATTCACTCGATTACATCATGACAGTGAAGAAAGGACACCTTGTATGTTACACATATAGTGCCGATGCCTCTTAAGTTTGTACGAACCTCAGGTTGATAATTAAAATTGGTATCCTTGGGAGTTGGAGCATTCTTGCAGCAATACTTAGGTGCATCAAACCCATCAAATAGTGATTCCACCTCATGGTCACACATCAAACAACCATCATCAAATCAGTCTCTATCCAAGGCTTCTAGGGCTCGAGAGTGTTGTTCCAACCAATGCTCCAAGACTAGTAACTCAATTCACATCTTTTACCGGGCTCCAGAGCGTTTGTCCAACCATGGCATCAGGACTAGTAAATCAACCTAGCAAGGGCTCCAAAGCATTTGTCCAACCAAGGCTATGGGACTAGTAACTCAACCCAAGTTGTTCCAAGGCTCTAGAGCATTTTTCCAACCAAGGCTTTAGGACTAATAACTCAACACAAGCTAAGGAAACATGAGAACCAACCAAAACACAACAATGAAAATAAACCCACAATCACCTTGGCTATCCAGAAAGTGGCAAGGCTAGGCAATCCACTGTCAATCTCACCCATCATCCATGACAATGATAGATCACAACCAACAAACTACATGCATATTCCATGCATGCCTATTGGGTGTAACCCAATTTGGCCTAGATTTTGATAAATACTTTTCATTTTGGGGAACAAAGTGCGAAGTAAAGGATGCAATGCAATGCAATGTGGACCACACAATGGAGCACCGGAGTACTGATGTGGACCATGCAGTAGATATACCGCACGGTATATGGGCTTTGGAGTGGGCCAAAGCCCCTCCCTTTTATTAAAATAATGTAATTTTGTAAATGATGAATGGTTTTGGACCATGGTAGCTTGTATTAGGGGAACCCATAGTAAGTGGACCATGGTATTACGATGTTATATCCCTCGATCTAATAGTATAGATAGGGATGAATAATAAAGAAGGAGATAGTATTAACGAATCACATCATGTATTGAATGGTTGTATCTTTGTGAGTTGTGGTTTGGGCAAGAAGGTGAGGCTCTGGAGCTGAGTGCACAAAGTCTTGAGTCTACAGTTGAGCGCACGGACTTCCTGCAGCTTAGTGTGCAGGCTAAGAACTGTTTGTTGTACAATTTTTTTATTATAAGCAACAATTCTTATGGATGTAGTCCCACATGGGGATGAACCATGGTAAAATTTGTGTCTTCATGTGTTTATTTGCTCACTGCGTGTTGTAGCATAGTAGTTTATTCAGTTTCCTTTTATTCAGTACAGTGAAAGCTTTATGGATGTATATGATATGTTTTAAGTGATGAATGTAATGTGGCGAAGTAATATATGAATGCGAAGTAATCTATATATGTTAAGGATAAAAGAACGTAAAAATACCACATTGCATCATCCCTCATGACTGCAGCAACCTGGTTCTGCATCCTCCCATAATCACTTCGGGTGAGACTTCAATCGACTTGTAGGTTGTTTCCTAAAAGGACAGTGATTGAGGGTTTTGTTTGTGCGCGGTAGAATATCAAGCCTGGGTCAGCCCAACCTAAGCCAACAAATGGTTCCATTTCCGTGACCAGGATATGTTTGAGGGATATGTTTATTTGCCATCTGTCAAAGAAAGAAATTCAATATTGGGTCGAACAAAAGGAACGAGAATTTGTAGAGCAAGAGAATAGAAGCCCTCGTCTGTCATCTAAAAGGTGGTTGGAGAAGTATATTTTTGAATATCAATATGAAATCTTCTTTGGTTCATTTCATGTTGATATATACAAGTGGATATCAAGTTTGAATGAGAGAAAAAGTTTTTTTAGAGGAGACGAACCTAAGGAGTGGACCCCTAAATTGATACAACGACTCAAGAACACTTACAATAGGATCACACGAGCTGTTGATTTCTAGATTGATAGCATCTTCATAGGATTCATCACTGAGTTCGCAGTAGACTCGACTGTGCCTTATAGCGAAGAAGAACGGCGATTTCTCAAAGGACCGCGAGGTAAGTACTTAAGGTATCTGAAACTCTAGATTAAGATGCTTTTGTGTGAAAAGGGAGTTTTACAAATGCAGTCAGATTATTAGTTTACTTATGTTTGGAAGAAGATCCAAAGAAGAGGTTGGAACAAGGCGAAGTGGAAAAATATATAGAATATAAACTAGAAAGAGATCTTGTGGCCAAGATTGGGGATTTTATAACATGGCTATAATTAATCTGAAAAATAGACAAATTATATTTAAAGGGAATAATATGAGGGTAATTGTCCCCTTAGACCCATCAGAAAGAGCGAGATATCCAGAGCTAGTTAGAGAAGAGTATTGCATAATTGATATAGATAATATCTATCAATTGACAACAAAAGAGCAAGATTTTGTTAACCCTACTGCAAAGGGCAAGCTAACTTGGGAACATGATAGTTCTTGTGCATCAGACTCACAAGAAGAATTGGAAAATTGGTAGAACAAGTTACATGAAGTATCTAAAGGGCATTGTGCAATAGTTACTAAATTAGTTCATTGCATGACATCTGAGGGATGTAACCTGTATTCTTATGATGGCTTAGGCGACGTGGATGTTTTTTTATGATTATGAGGAACAGGTTCCAGAAAGTCAAAGATTGTTAGATTTGGACATATCCCTAAAAGCTACTCTTTCTAGATGATGGAGTACAAATAAGAGAAATATAGAAGATTGGTAGGAATGTCGAAGGTTGATGTGGATAAGATTTGGCCAGATAAACATAGAGATGGAATTGAAATGTGATGGTGAAACTAGTCCCAGAGAACATATCTGATTATGTACTACAAGATGGAAGGAGATCCCACAACAAGAATGGGTACATGGGTTTATTCATACACTGGAGACAATTCCTCATAACTGGTATCTGGAAACAAAGCTTCGACATGGTTTTATGAGCTGGGAAGATATGGTTGATGGGTATGTATTGACTTTTAGCTTTGAAGATGATTGTCCATATAGAGATTCAGCCCTTCAGACAATTAAGAGGAAGATTTTGTCAACCTTCACTAGATCTATGGATGTTGCTTTGTCATTGAATTGTTTGTTGAAATTAGCTTCCGAGAGCTCTTTAACTAATAAGAGTTCATTAAAAATGACATTTATCTTTCATTTTGATTCCTTCTATTGTTTCCTTATCTTTAGTTTCAACTTTTGGAATCCCTTCCACTATTACAACCTCATTAATAACAATAGTAGGTTTTCTGACATTGATTGCACCAGTGTGAGTAACCTTATCCATGGTTTGGGATTTTGTTGTGACTTCCTCTCATTCTTCAACTTCTTATTTTTGCAAGCAGAGTTTTATTATGATGACAAATTTCATCACCTATGGATGATAATTTCTTATTGATATAATTTTCATTCTCTCTTTTGTGAGTATTTTTAATGTACCTATTTTTGTTGTTGCAACTCTTTTATTTATTGTTGAACTTTACATATTTCCATATCTTGCTTCTCCAATTCCCTTTGAGTCATAAGATGAATGGCACACCTAACTTGTGGCTTGGTAACCATGACCCAGGAATATCTAAGCAATGAAAATCACATGGGGATTGCACACAACCTGAGCCACACCAACCCTTAACATGACTGGATTTTCGAACCAGTTACCTTTCACCACAACATGACTTAACAGAGCACCTTGTCACCGTTTATTCTATGTCCCATG
This sequence comes from Pinus taeda, assembly GCA_000404065.3. Lineage (NCBI taxonomy): Eukaryota > Viridiplantae > Streptophyta > Pinopsida > Pinales > Pinaceae > Pinus > Pinus taeda. The sequence goes on from APFE030513709.1 coordinate 37,433, forward strand.
AACAACTCTTGAACATACTATTTAAATAAAAACTGTCTTTTTCCTTTAAAATCATTGTAATATTTCTTAATATCAATTATATGTTGTAATTATATTGCTCTCTTCTATTTATGAAGCAAGGTTCTCTAAATTACTTTCTCACAACATTATTTTATTGTTTATGTATTTTTTATTATTATCCATATTTATAATAAAAATACCAATACATTTCAACCAAAAATTATGAAAACTTCTTTGGTTTTAAAATACAATTCATTTGGGGAAGTAGACCTCAAAGTTCAATCTAAATTAAACATCCCTCATTATATGTGTGTGTAAAGGCCTGTAAAACTCCTCTCCTAAATGATAATAATTATCAATGTAAAGATTAATTGAATTGAATTCAATTATATTATATAATTTTAATTGATAAAAAAAATCATGCTTACCCCCTAACATACATATGAGAGATATGAAATATTTTTTTACTCCAAAACCGGCCCAAAAATGAAATAAACCTTTTTTCTATTTCAATTTCAAGAATTTATTAATTCACTTAATATCTTTCCTTAAGTTGTATCGTTTTATAATCCTAAATATCTTTATAATCATAAATCCATTTACTATTCTTTCACTTTCCTCTCTATTATATAAGAAAATATTTTGACATATAAATGTGTACCTTTATATAGTGCTTAACTTAACAAGTTTAATTTTTGTCTAGATTTCTATGTACAAATAGTTTGACAAACTACCAATATTTTTATTTCACACTAATACTTTTACATAAATATTTATAAAACTTATTCTTCATGTAAAGAAATATTTATATTTCTTTTTTATTTTCGCTTCATATAAGGATTGTTTCTACTTAAAGAGATGTTTATATTTCTACTTTCGGAAAGCTTTATGTTTCAATATGGGAATTTGCTTTGCTTATGCTTTTGGAAAGCTTTATCTAAGTTGATATTTTTCTTTAAACTGGAAAATTCTTTTTCACTTATTTACAGATACTTTTCAATATTATTTGGAACCGCAAGCTTATATATGAATGGTAGAATTGTTTTTTTTCTTTTTCTCTTTAATAAAAAAGAATAGACAACGAACCTTTGATTATTATTATTATTTTTAAAA
>APFE030513709.1:49855-67997 GCA_000404065.3 Pinus taeda
AGTTGCAGAGCAAGATGCATGGAAGACCGCTTTCAAAACAAATCAGGGATTGTATGAGTGGTTGGTTATGCTTTTTGGCTTAACTAATGCTCCTACTACTTTCATGAGAGTAATGAATGATGTGCTCAGACCTTTTATTGATGATTTTGTCATTGTATATTTAGATGACATTCTTATATTCAGTAAAACATGGGAAGAAAATTTAAAACATGTTAAGCAGACTCTAGATGTTTTGAAAAGAGAAAATCTTCACGTTAAACTCTCAAAATGTGAATTTGGTAAAACATCTTGGAATTATTTGGGTCATATTGTAGGGGGTGGTGAATTGAAGATAGATCCGTCCAAGGTTGCAGTCATTGTAAACTTGCCTAAACTCAAATCTGCTACAGAAGTTAGAAGCTTCCTAGGAGTAGCACAATATTGGAGAAAGTTTATTTCTAACTTTTCCCTTACATGCTTTAACAAGATTGAACAAGGTGTTTTAGTGGTGAGGCAAACAACAGAAAGCCTTCGACACCTTGAAAGAAAAGATTAGTACAACACCAGTACTAGCACTGCCTGATCTTCAAAGACCATTTGAGATTGAAATGGATGCCAGTGACTATGCCATGGGAGTAGTGTTGATGCAACATGATAAACCCATATGTTATCATTCTGAGACATTTAATTCTGCAGTAGTTAAATATCCCACATATGATAAAGAATTGTATGGATTAGTGCAGAGTGTGAAAAAGTGTAAACATTACCTAATGGGCAAAGAGACAGTTATACATACTGATAATCAACCACTTCAATATTTACACTCCCAAACTAAGTTGCAGCAATCAAGACACTATAGGTGGATGGATTTTCTACAACAGTTTCATCTTGTCATCAGATCTAAAAGGGGCATACACAATAAAGTTACAAACATTTTTTCCAAACCAATCATAAATGCATCTATTATACTTAATTATAATTCAATATTGCATGAAAGCTACATTGAACATCATGCTCAAGATATAGATTTTAAAGATGTATATGCAACTTTAAGTCAAGGAAAACAAGTAGGAGAATTGGATTACCATGTTAAGGACCAGCGCTTGTATCATTTTGGGAAGTTATGCATTCCACAAAATGAAAGAGTAAAGATAATTTGAGAAGCACACACTTCTCTAATATCAGGTCACTTTAGTGTAAGTAAAATAGTTGCACAACTATAGAGATTTTGTTATTGGCCAAAAATGAATGAGACAATTTCTAGATATGTAAGAGGGTGTACTATGTGTGCTAAAATCAAGCCCAACAATAGAAAACTAGGCTTGTGCACTCCACTACCAGTTCTTTCTCATCCTTGGGAAAGTGTTTCCATGGACTTTGTTGGAGGACTGCTTAGATCTAGAAAAGGTCATGACTATTTATATGTCGTTGTGGATATGTTCAGCAAAATGTGTATTTTAATACCTTGTAACAAACAGATTACAGCTGAACAAACTGCAAAGTTGTTCTTTCAGCATGTATGGGTTCATTTTGGATTACCCAATTCCATTATATCTGATCAAGATACCCAATTTGTTGGGAAATTTTGGTCGAGTTTGTGGGAATTGATGGACACCAGACTAAAAAAGAACACATATTTTCATTCGCAAATAGATGGCCAAACCGAAGTGGTCAACAAGACAATGATCGAGTTGTTTAGAGGCTATTGCAGCAAGAATCTCAAGCTTTGGGATGAAAATTTATGTTATGTGTGACATGCTTACAACTGAGCTAAACATTCTTCTACACAAAGATCTCCTTTTGAGACTTGTTTTGATTTCACACCAAGGTCTCCCTTGGATTTCATCTTTGGTAAGGACATAGCAGTTGATGGACATGGTGATGTGGACAAGGCAACGAAGTTCATTGAACAAATCCAAGAGATTCCTTAGGTAGTACAGGAACAACTGGAAAAGAGCCAAGCCAAGTACAAGGCAAGGCATGATAAGCATTGGATGGAGCATAGTTTCCAAGTTGGTGATCAGGTCTGGATGTATATCAACAAAGACAGAATGCAAGGCGAAGGTAAGAAGTTGAAGCCAATAAGGTATGGACCTTTCAAGATACTTGAGAAAATTGATGAGAATGCATTTCACCTTGATTTACCAGCTTACATGCACATCTACTTAGTTGTTAATGCATACAACTTGAGACTATTTGAACCTTCATTAATTGAAGATCTTGAAGAGTAGAGTCATTTGCGTTCTATTGATGATATGTTGCCTAAATATCTCAATGAGTTGTAGGAAGATACAGGTCTAGACAAGAAGGTGAGAACCACGTGCAGAGGGGATGTTGAGTACCTCAGGATTGGACTCAAAGGTTCAAAACCAAGCAGTGCAAAATGGATAGAAATTGGGTAGGCGAGGAATCTATACCCTCACTTGATTGATGCTTAAAAACCAACTTTTGGTGGTCCAAAATATTTTTCAGTGGGAAGGCCGTGATCCGAATTGGGTCCTAAAACACTCTCTACGTTTTCATAACTCTATAAAATTCATGCCAAAATTTTCAAAGACTTACAAAGGTCGAGCTTATTAGGAATACCCTCGGAATAGTTGAAAATTGTGTGCGGAGCAACGAGGACCCTCGGTCAAGCGCGCAGACTGTTGGCCCATGGTAATGCGCGCTGTCACGAAACAGTGAAATGAAAGGTCTTTTTGAGAAATGGGGGAGGTTTCTGATCATATCACCGGGCAAATCCCTTGGAGAAGAAAAAGCCTCGAGTGACCCAGACCTGAAAAGTAAAAAACCGTATGAAATTCACCGATTCCATCAGAGGTGGGTCCCACGCCATAAAATGGCAGGATATCGGAAGGGCTTCGAGCAGTAAGAAGTTTCAATTGAGTCCTACCTGATGCCACACACTGGGTGACACTCGTCCGGTGGAAGAGAGAGAAAACTGCTCACATCGGATGGGTAAACGTCATGCTACTTACCCACCCGATATGGATGGAGACCAAAGGATCTAGAAGCTCTAGATCGACAGCAGAAATGTGATCCGACGGATGACCGAATTCAACAGGGTTAACAAGTTGAGTTGTATAAAGTTTGAAGTCTGGCATGAACGATGAGTTGGCAGATGGATCATGTTCATGGGCATTCTTGTAGATAATGGTAAAAACGATCATTTCACCAACGTCCAAGAGAACTGACACTTAGTTCATTATGAAACAGGTGGCCACCTCCCTGTGAGGCATTAAACAGTGATGATGACATAGAACAGGGGAATTCAAATGGACAGAGGCAGGGAAATTAGAAAGCCGGGAAGTGGAAACGAACAGTAAAAAAAAACAGACTAGCTTTAAAGCCATGAACTGATAGAAGCAGAAGAAGGGAGTTAGTTAGACGCAGAAAGCTAAGAGTAGAGAATAGAGAGAAGAAGCTGAGTTGACCTGAAGGCATCATTGAGCTAGACAGAGCGGGAGAGATGTAGAGAGTCTGTGTACTCCAGAGAACTATTGAAAGGTTCAAGCGAACTCCTTGGCATAGGCCTGTCATGTATGAGTCTCAGATTGGGCTCATACTACTATGACCATTAGAGGTTGAGTTTCAGTAAGGAGAGTCTTTGTACTCCAGAGACTTAGGGGATCCAAGTCCAGTCCTACTGATTTATATCTGTTTAGTGAGACTCGAATTGAGCTCACTGTTATAAAAATTTTGCTTTGAAAAGATAATAAAGAGGCCACCACTGAAGGCTGGACCCGAGACGTAGCCCAGGAGCATTACGTGAACTCCTTATTAAACTTGTTGTGTTTACATGTTTTCCTGTTATGTTTTCTCTAATTGCCTCAGTGTCTATGTATTTGCAATCTTAGCGATCCATTGCATAAAGTAACATAGGCACATCCATGCACATGAGTCTGTAATACCTTTAATTCTTTGTCCTGGATAAATTCCAGATCACCCACATGTTTAGAAAGCAACTTTGGCAATAGAGGTGAAGAGGAAACAATCTGGTAAGAGGAACACACAATGGTAGAGAGAAAAATAGAGAATGGAGGAAACAGAGAAGGAGTTGGATGAGTGGAAGGAGAAACTCTGAAAGGAATAAGAGCTACGTAGACAAGAGAAGGAAGTGAAATAGGAAATGGTACAACAGGGGAAGCAACATGTATAGACAAATGAAACTGCGCCCGTACATTTAGTCGACTCATCTGAACAACTGGCATTAGGAAGACATGATGAGCCATTGTAGGAACATGGATTTGCTCAAGAGATTGAACAAATACTTGAGTAGATGGATACAAACATGGAGAAACAAGAGTTAAAGCAATACATCAACCTCATGCTTCACCACCAAGAGGTCCATCTACCAGTTTCATCATATCCAGACTTGGAGCAAGTCTTGAGAAACCAAGGAGACAATGAGATCCTTGGAGACAATCTAGAGGAGGAGATGCACAATGTATCATTTTATGAGTCCCACCATAGGGTTGTGCAATATCGTAGAGTGTCGAATCCATATGATCACACATATCTTGCGTAGTTTGAGGAATGAGTGATCGTGTCTAACATGCACAAGCATCCAACAGCATTGGCTGATGCTACTAGGGCATATGCCAAAGTCACTAGCTTGAGTGTTCGCTTCTTGATTGCTAAGAACGAGCGAATGGTTAAGGAATTATAGACAACCACGTAGGGAGGAGAATTGGTTACATCCTTTGCTTGAACAGAGCTAAAGAAGGCAATATTGGATGAAGTATCGTCCCTTGACACAGTCATGTGGGTGTTGTATTCTATGTTTGGTACTGTGCATAAGGCAGTTGTCCATATCAATAGTTGGCAATAGTGATGGGCAAGGCGAGCACGTATCTTATTAAACATGCATACTATTGTTGATTACATGAAAACATGGACAATGAGATACAAGGGAGCCTCGCTACACTTTCCTAAGATGATGAAGCCCAAAGTGATCGAGTTGAAGGCACGCATCCAGAGTTAGATCCGAAACTATGAATATCTCCTGCGGCTCATCACTAGTCTACACGCTTCCCATGCATGGGTATTCAAGCATATGGATGTTGTTGTGTGCACACATGCGATCCCAACTATTGGGACACTCACCCAGGTGAAGACAAAGGCACAGGTCCAACTCAAGCTTGACTCGTACTTTGATGAGTTGATGCACATAACCACTAGCCCAAACTTGGTGATCAGGGCAGACACCATGCATAAGTATGTTGCTAGTCCGACTGCACTCAAGACAATGATGCAAATGCTATCAAACGAGTTGGACAGAGGAGCCCGAGTAGTGTACCCGAAAGCTATGGAGGCAAGAGTTCCTTTCTAGAGAAATTTTACCTTAGAGTACATAGACACCATCACAGACTACCGATCTTGGAATTAGTTCCCTATTGTCATCCACCATGAGGAAGTCGAAGAGCTGGTCTTCTCACAGTTATCCGAGTCATAGTGATGTCTTGTATGGCTTGCTTAAGCCTATTTTCTGTCATATGGGTACATGTGCAAATTGTATGTAATGTCTTGTCAAGTGTAAGATGAATTGTTGATAGTTGGATGTAACAATCATAGAGTAGATGAAGAGTCATGAGGGTAGATGAACTATAACAAAGGGGAATGTGAAGGGCCACCCCACCCTTTGCTATAAATAGTCCCTCATAACTCATTGTAGAGGCTTTTGGTAAGCCAATCTTGCAATAGGATTATCTTAGAGAAAGCTTGGATAGTATTGTAACGAGTCTTGGCTTCTCCAATGTGCAGAGCTAGTAGGTCTCTTTGGAGGAGCAATCGGCTGTGACTGTAACGTTACATTATTGGAACTAGTGGTTGGACATGGATGTATTGTATGACTGGAACTTACACTTCTTAATCCCATAGAGCCAATACGTTTCATGCATATGTCATATTGTATTTCAACTATCTCATTTACTCTAAATGACATATGTTTCTATTTGCTGACACATGCATGTATGGACTATTCTGTATAAGTATGTATGAATTTTACTGAAATGTGTTGTTGGTTTAACCATCACTTTGTATTTCTTGCTAACTTTCTTTCTAGTTTGTGATGCATCTCAGCTCGTGTGTTACCTTCCATGTTGCGTGCTATCATAGGTTTCCAAGGGATGCACTCATCCCACTTTCCATGTGTTAGAACCGTTCATGCACCTTCCCTGACTTGCTGCAATTTTCACACCCCAGTGACATTTTACTTGCCTACATGTGAAATCATGGTCAAGGCGATATCGTACGAACCACTGCTGGGACTCCTACACCAAATGTTCTGAGGTCTAATTGGGACTTCTTACCGGGGAGATCCTCTGACATATTGGTGGGTCCAACGTCATCAACATTTCTAGCGCTAGAAGGAGGGCCAGATGACAAGATGTTTCCTCTCATCCTGTCTTGAAACTTTGCACATCTATCATGGATGTTGTTACACTAATCCCTCCATGATGTCTTTCGCATGTTGAACCTCTCCACATCATGAGGGAGTTCAAAGATCTCTTATTCCGAATTCACATATGATGATGAAGGCAAATTGGCCTGGCCTATGTTCTTACATGACTTCCTTGCCATGCATGATGAGGAAGATGGATGTTTTGATGAACAAGACAACCTGCTGCTTGCACACGCACTTCGTGGATCTCCACGACGATGGTGCTGCAGTCTACTGACTGAAAACATGCACTCACTTGAGCATTTTTTTGATCTCATTGAATATATTTTCTATATTTTTGATCTAGAATATCTTGACCAAAAACTGTTACAACAATAGAAGGCTCCACATGAATTTCCTATGGATTTTTGGCAGCGCTTCTGTGATTTGCAGTTTCAAGGTCTAAGAAGCCAGATAATTTCCTTATCTTTGGGATAGATTCGAGTATTGTCTTAACAAATAAGTTCATCCCAAGAAGAATTTTGAGCCCAAGCTCAACATACTTTAGTGATGGAGCTGTGCAACAATAGATAAACACGATCATTATCACGAGTGATTGTCCACCGTCCCCTCATCAAAAAGTTCCACCTTTGTAGAGTGGTGTGGGAGAACATGCACACATATCTATTCAACTGTCACATATTCCCAACATCACTTCACTTAATTTTCACACAAATTTGGTTGTGAGTCCATCGAGTTCTCATATTCATTTTGTACAACAACCTCCATACTCAGATGATCCTCCGTATGATATTGTCTTGTGTTCTTCCATTCCAGACTCTACACCTGTTTTGAATAAGGATCAAGCCATCGATGAAGTTGTTGTTGCACAACCAATATGCACTATCATTCGTGAAGAGTATGATTGGGAGCTTGAGCATAAACACTCGGTGAAGGATGACTCCTTTCTATCTGAGCCTCCTCCATTCTTCCCTTACATCTTTGGTGAACCTGTCATCCATGATTTTGCATGTGTATCTCCATCTATGAATGCACCCATTGTTGATCACTCGCAAGACACACCGAATATTAGTCCATCATCCGAAAATGGAGAGGATAAATTATTCATTTAAAATCCACTTGAATTTTCATCTTCCTTTTATAGAAACACAGAGAGTGAATTTGTCCGCTTCCGTTCTACCCCTCTGTTTGCTTCATCATATCATGAGGATGCTGATGAAATCATTGCTTTTTCTAATCGTAGCTGTCGTGATCTATTTTCTCGTGTATTTGATCATGATGATGATTCTATCATAGTTGATTTTTCGAAGCCACCAGTTTATGATGATCTATCTATCGACGAAGTTGAAACCCCCCAGACTGTCGCGGCACTTTAGCTCGAGTTGATGGTTATGTTAGGCCATCGATGTCCTAAGGTTGGTTTCACCTTCGAGCGGGAAATTGTTGAAACACCCAAGGCTCCTCATCACTCATCCATACACATTGAAGATCAATATCACACACAGATCATACTTCCTCCATTCGAACTACACGATCCCATCTCTCATGCATTGGAGGAATCTTACATTGCAAGCACATGTGCACGATGCAATTTGTCTTTGTTTCTTTTGTTTGCTTTCATGTCATAGTCAAGAGTATGCATGCTTCACAACTGCACATAGTGTCGCACAACACGATGACATGTCCACAAACTACATGTCATGTACATGCACTCACTTATGTTTTGTGGACACATTGAGACACAGAGTGTGTTTGTCTTCATTGTTATATATCTCTTGTTTGCTGGTTCGCACAACTGGGTTTCTCACATACCATGTCTTCACCAACATGGGTCAACTAATGTGTTGGTGGCTGCATTGGAAGTATCACTTCATGTGATTAGGCCCATGCACCGTTAGCTTTGGAGTAGGAGTATTGTTTTCCTTTGGTTGTTTGATTGCATGCTTGTTTACTTACCTACCTCGCATGTATTTTTGTTTTCTTGTTTGTTTGCTTACCTGATTTTCTTTCGTGTTTACTTTTGGTTTCACTTTGTTTTATGTTTTTTTTCTTGTTTTGTGCTCGTAGGTTAGTTTCACATGAAACCATGTGAGACTCCTGAAACAAGCTGGGTAAAGTACAAGAGGACTTGTACAACTATCACTACTTGGTTATCTGTCATCCTGCCTTTGTATGAAGAACTTTTTATCTTCAGTCCATGATTCGCCAATGGAATATACGTACTATTCGAAGTGATCCTTGATGAAAACACAATGCTTGCACGCTAACTAGTGTCACCTAGTCTAGTCGGTTGTTTTTGGGTTAACCCTTGGTAGCTCAGTCAAGTAGAGTAAGGTGAGGGGGAAAACCTTAACAGGCACATCAGAGGTATATAATAAAATACTTATTTGAAGGAATAACCTCTTCTACTCTCAATAAGTCAGGATCCCTCTTTAGCCTCTTAAATGAATAAGTGCTATGTACAGTTATGAAAATGAAAAAAATGAAAAGTGAAAAGTTTCAAAATTTCAAAATGAATAAGGTGAAATAAGAGAAAGGCTTCCTACATAGAGAGGTGATGCAAGTAACTCCGTCGAGGTACTGACCAGGCTCGCTTGTAGTGGAGCAGTGCTTGTGTTCTTGCGTAACTCCGCTGGGGTATTGTCTAGGCTTGCTGGTAGCGAAGCAACACCAGAGATGAAACTAAGACTTTGATGACTATACTGCCTGTGCACCAATATACCCCTCTACCCCTATCGAAACAACTATGTTGGCTTGGATTGGAATGTGTGATGACCGACCAAAAGCTTGGCAGATGCTACATCTTACAATCAAGAAAGTGTGGAAACTAAGATGAACTGAGAACTAAACAATACCTCTGGAGGTGTTAGACTTGATTTTCACAAACAAGTTCGATTCATAGGGTTGGAATCCTACAAGTGTGTGACCAAGTGTTGTAGTGGCTACAACCACCCTCCAAAATTTTTCCTTAGCTTCATTTTGGAGCCTCCCTATCAACCATCCTCAACAACATGTCTTGCCCTGCCATGTACACAAACTTCAGTGGTTTTCTAGCAGATTTTTAACCTGTGCATGATAGCTTGTTGCATTACCCTCACAGGTTGTTTCTCCAAAATCGGTCCAACTGTAGGTTGAGTAGCTCCCTCAAAACATTGTGCAATTCTTGAGGGGAACCAGTCTTCCCTTGAGAAATTGCAAAATCCTGTCTGAGAGTCCGCTGGGCTCCAGAATTGCGTAATTATTCTTGTCAACCTTCACTGGAAAAATTGCGCAATCTCTCCTAGCATGACTGCTCGACCCATAAATTAAGCAAATTCTGGGCAGTAGTCAGTTCCTCAAGCCAAAAATTGTGCAATCCTTCTGGGCAGCCAACCCAACTCCCTCCCAGAAATGCACAAATTTCCCCCTTAGTCAAGTAGGATGTTGCATGTGCCATTGGGTTGAACGGTTCCACCCAGGACCAAGAAAAAATGACTTGCATGCATGGGCTACTTTTTCCCAAAATGGAAAAAAGAAACATGCAAAAAGCATCCCTAGATTTTAGGGAGCTATTTTTAATAGCTTGAGGTTGCATGCAAAGATCGTTTTAGAATATTTCCTCCAAGTTTGATGCAGGAGCATCCAGACTTAGCCAACAATGTGAAAGTTTGTTCACATATTGTGGCTAAACAAGTTGAAATTCATTGACCTGATAGGTCAAGAAGGCAATTTTACTGAGAGGGTTTGATCTCTCAAGAAATGAGTTGTGTTTCGTTATTGTAATAAGTTAGAAGTTGTCTTATTTTAGGCTCAAAGATGAGTTGTTAGCATAGGTGTGAGATAGAGCTATGAATTAGAAGATTTGTTGTTAGATTGATTAAAAATAGGGATTGATTTGTTAGACACAGTTAGAGTGATATTCGATTGATAAAAGGAAGGGAAAATGTAATGAAAACAGAGAGGAATGAGGAGTGGATTTAGAAGAGTGAGAGAAAAATAGTGTGTGGATTGTATTTTGAGACAGAGGTCTTTATTTGTGTAATCTGGCCCAAGGCCGAGACTCTGTAACTCTTTTATTATGAATAAATTGGTGTTATGTGCATGATTATATATATACAGCCCGTGGAGATCCTCGAGTGTTTGTTTTATTTGTATTTGGATTAGAATGATGCTTGCTTTGTTTTTCACTTTGCAATAGATAACATTGATTTAAAATAATAATCAAAAAGTTATTTTATATCATTTTGGTTCCGCAAGTGGAAAACCCAAATTACACTGAAAATCGACGCAAAACACATTCGGATTTGGAATCCAGACTTCAAATATTATGGATGGAGGTTTTTAATGTTATCGGGTCCATGGAACCCAAATCACATCACTTCAGTGGAGAGGAACCGACTTATTGAATCATTGAATTCCGACTTTGCAATACAAACGGATCCGAAATATTATAGAGAAGGGGTGATAATCTATCGGGTCCGTAAGGGTTATCACATTGCAGCTTTGAAGTGGAGGAAGTTTAGACAGTGGCATTGTGATTTGCAATCGGTCGATTTGATCGTGGCTGTTAGATCACGATATATCGCAACCGTTGGATCAAGAAGTAGTTTCTCTACAAGAGTGGTATTTCAGGCACATCAAAGGTGGTAAGTTGTTTGGAAGGGTTAGCACCCGATCCCATTCAACCTTCGACATGTAGGAAAGGAGGTGGGGAAGAAAACTGCTTTATTGGGTGGTTAACCCCCATTTTATTGTTCTGCTCGAAATCTCCGATAACCGTCGAATCTCACAGATCCAGATTAATGGTCACTGAGGGTCAATGCGTTGACTTTCGACGTATGATAAGTGCGCAAATATCAAAATGTAAATATCAATGTTTTGCATTGTTTTTCAATGTATTTCAACAAAAAGGAAAATAGTCAGGTTATAGTTTAAAGGGGATCTGTGGGGTGATTTGGGGGTTTTTGTGAGTTTGCTTCTGCACTGCATCATTCATGGTATCAGAGCAGAAGAAAGGATTTCTTGCAGCAAAAATTCCGCCAAGGACAGGAGATGGCATTGGTCAAGGAAGACCTGAAGCAAATGAAATTCTACTGGAAGAGGTACAGAGTCTACGTACGAGAATGGAGACAATTAAGACTTCCCAGAGAAGAGCACCTGATGAAGGGGATGAAAGTTATTCAGAAGAATCTCCCGAGGAGGTAGTAGATGAAGATAATGAAACTACCAAAGTCATCAAGATGTTGGCAAAAATAGGAGGAAAACCTAAGGTGGAGATCACTATGTATGAAGGGAGTCTAAACGTAGAAGAGCTAGTGGATTGGATCATATCCTATCCTTAGACTAGTACTTTGACTATGAAGAGGTTGATGAGAGGAAGATGGTGAAGTTTGCAGTTACTAGATTGAGGGGTCATGCAGCTATCTGGTGGGAAGAGGTACAAAAATCAAGAACGAGGAAAGGGAAGTCCAAGATCAAGTAATGGGACAAAATGGTAAGTAAAATAAAAGCCAAGTTTTTTCCTAAAGACTATCAGTTAAATATTTTTAAACAGTTGCAAAATTTAAGGCAAAAAGGAACGTATGTTAAAGAATATACATAAGAGTTTTATAGATTGAGTATTAGAGCAGGGCATGTAGAGGATGATGTGGAAAAGGTAGCTAGATATATCAATGGCTTAAGGTATGACATACAAGATGAAATTAGCTTGTTCAGTATGAAGGCTATTGAGGATGCCTATCAAGAAAGTTTGAAGGCAGAAGAGAAGATATTGAGGAAACAGAGTCAAAGGAGTAGAGGAAAAAGCTCAGTAAGAGGTAGAGGAACTACCAGAGCAAGGGGACAACAACATTTGCATGAAGCAGGAAGCTCAAGTAGCATACCACCACAGAGGGGAGAATCTAATAGAGGAATATTTATGCCTAGAGGAAGAGGGTGAGGAAGATATGTTCGGTGTTATACATGTGGAGAATGGGGACATATGTCATGGGACTGTCCTCATAATAAACCATCAAGTTAGAGGAATGCGAATGTGGCTGAGGCAAAGCCAGAACCGCCTCGACTTGTGGAAAAGGAAGAACCCCCTGATGTAGGGGAATCTCTGTTGTTGAGAAGGACTTTGCTTAGGGCAAAGCCGAAGATTAGAGAACCAGCAAGAGGAAGAATTTGTTTAGAACTACCTGTAAATCAAAAGGTAAGTGTTGCAAAGTAATAATTGACAGTGGAAGCACTGACAATCTTGTTTCTACAGAGATGGTGGATAAGCTCGGACTAGCAAAGACCATGCACCCTACTCCTTACAAGGTATCATGGTTACAAAAGGGACATCAGATTATTGTCACTGAATAATCCAAGGTGGAGATACAAATTGGTACATATAAATATGTGATATTATGTGATGTAATGCCCATATATGTATGCCATGTATTGCTGGGAAGATCGTGGCAATTTGATTGAAAAGCTATTCATGATGGAAGAAGAAACACTTATACTCTGGAGAAGGATGGAACTAAACACACATTGCTACCGTTGAAGGATGATGCTGACAAAGGAACACCTGGGAGGAGTATTATGCTGATAAGTGGAAAGGAGCTGCTATAGGAAGTAGTAAAGAATGAGGAGTTGCATTTTGCTATTGTGGGAAGACCAAAGGTAATTTTGACTTCCAAAAACTTGGATGACTTGCCTGGAGAAGTCAAAATTCTATTACATGATTTTGTTGATATTATTGTGGATGAGTTGCCGAATGCATTGTCACCGATCAGGAGTATTAGTCATCATATTGATCTAATACTAGGATCAAGTTTGCCAAATAAAGCAGCATACCGATTAACTCCTCAAGAGAATGCAAAAGTTGGAAGGCAAGTTCAGGAGCTAATGGATAAGGGGCTAATCAGAGAAAGTCTTATTCTATGTGATGTACCAACAGTACTCAGTCCAAAGAAAGGAGGAGAATGGCACATGTGCACAGATTCCAGAGCCATCAACAAGATCACAATCAGGTACATATTTCCTTTGCCATGCATGGATGATTTAATGGATTGTTTGAGTGGATCAAAATACTTTACTAAAATAGATGTGAAGAGTGGATATCATCAAATAAGAATTCGAGAAGGTGATGAATGGAAGACTACATTTAAAACAAACAGTGGGTTGTATGAGTGGTTAGTGATGCCTTTTGGACTCACTAATGCACCTAGCACATTCATGAGATTAATGAATGAAGTCTTAAAGGAGTATGCAGGCAAGTTTGTTATTGTTTATCTTGATGATAATCTAGTTTTTAGTAAAATTAAAGAAGAACATTTAGAACATCTTAAGTTAGTTCTAAGAACCCACCAGAAAGAGAAACTACTAATCAATCTGAAGAAATGTAGTTTCATGAAGGAAGAACTAGTTTACTTGGGATTTGTAGTTTCTAAAGAAGGCTGGAAGATGGATCCAGAGAAAGTCCAAGCAATTTGGAACTAGCCTACTCCCAGAAATATATTTGAGGTAAGAAGCTTCCATGATCTTGCAACTTTTTTGCGGAAAGTTTATCAAAGGCTTTAGTCAGATTTGTGCACCAATCCTTGAGATAATGAAGGAGATCAATTAGCCATTCAAGTGGAGAGAAGCAACAGTCAAGAATTTTAATTTGCTGAAGAAGAAAATCACAGAGGAACCAGTTTTAGCTTTTCTTGATTTTTAGAAAGTCTTTCAAGTAGAAACATATGCTAGTGGAGTTGCAGTTGGTGCAGTTTTGAGTCAGGAGCAAAGACCGATAACATAATTCGGTGAGAAATTGAATGATGCAAAGAAGAAATATTCTTCTTATAATAAATAGTTTTATGCTATTGTGCAGGCCTTGAAAAAATGGAGAAATTATTTGCTTCCAAAATAATTCATATTATATTCAGACAATCATTCCTTACAGTTCACCAATAACCAGCCGAAGTTGAATCAGAAACATGCCAGGTGGGTAGCATTTCTGCAAAGCTTTACTTTTGTAATAAAGCACAAGAGTGGTAAGTCAAATAAAATAGCAGATGCGTTTAGCAGGGTAAGTTTTATTGTACAAGAATTCAAAGTGGGTGTTGTAGGATTTGAGGAAATGATTGAAATGTGCAAGGATGATGCAAATTTCAAAGATATCTATGCAACAGTTCAGAATCCAATGAGTCATAATAGAAGTCAGTGGTTGGACTACCTCATTGAAGGAGGCCTATTTTTTAAAAGCAACAAGTTGTGTATTCACAAATGTTCCATGAGGGAAAACATAATCAAGGAGAAACATAGTGGAGGATTATTTGGTCACTTTGGACAAGATAAAATATTTGCTTAGGTGAATGCTTTTTATTATTGGCCAAAAATGCAAATTGATGTTAAGAAGTTTGTTGAGAAATGTAGGATATTCCAGCATGCAAAAGGAAGGAGTCAGAATGTAGGATTGTATCAGCCATTGCCAGTACAAGACCGACTGTGGGATGCAGTTAGCATGGATTTTGTTTTGGCATTACCAAAAACCCAGAGACAGAATGATTCTATTTATGTTGTGGTAGATAGATTTTCCAAGATGGCACATTTAATTGCTTGTAAGAAGACTAGTGATGCAAAACATATAGGTAATTTATTCTTTTCAAAAATTGTAAGATTACATGAATTTCCTGTAAGTATCGTGTCTGATAGAGATACAAAGTTTGTTGGGCATTTTTGGAGAACTCTTTGGAAGAAACTGGGAGCTAACCTCAATTTTAGTTCAGCATACCATCCTCAAACATATGGACTGACTGAAGTAGTAAACATGAGCTTGGGGAATATATTGAGGAGTTTAGTGTATCAAAACCCTAAGCAGTGGGATTTAGCACTAGCTCAAGCTGAGTTTGCTTATAATGATACTCCAAACCGAAGTACTGGAATGAGTCCATTTCAAATTGTTTTTGGAATGAATCCAAGAGGTGTGTATGAGCTCAAGGATTTAGGAAAGCAAGAAACCAGAAGTGAAAAATTTGAAGAGTTTGCAGAACAGATGTAGAGACTATAGGAAGAAGTCAAAGGCAGATTGCAGGAAAGTGGCAACAAATATAAATAGTGGGTAGATTTGAAAAGAAGAGAGAAGGAATTTCAAGTGGGATATTTAGTGATGGTGCATTTAAGAAAAGAAAGAT
This sequence comes from Pinus taeda, assembly GCA_000404065.3. Taxonomy (NCBI): domain Eukaryota; kingdom Viridiplantae; phylum Streptophyta; class Pinopsida; order Pinales; family Pinaceae; genus Pinus; species Pinus taeda. Next base: position 65,363 of record APFE030513709.1, read on the forward strand.
TACCTGCTAAAACTTAAAATAGTATGAAAATGAAAAAGATAGGACCGTGTAAAATTGTAAGAAAATTTTCAGCCAATGCATATGAGATTGAGTTTCCAGAAGGGGTTGGAATATCACCCATTTTTAATGTTGCAAATTTGTATCCATACAAAGAGGCAGAGATAGAGTTATAGGAGGAAACTACAGGAGATGAAGTTCAAGCTGTGAACTGGGAAGAACAAATGCCAAAGACAACTAAGAAAGAAGTGGAAGCTATTTTGGAGAAAAGAGTATCCAAAAGAACCAGAGGACAAACTTATTTCCAATATTTAGTCAAATGGAAAGGAAAAATAGTGAAGGATGCTAGCTAGTTGACAACAACAAAATTACAGAAGTATGGAGTAATTCTTGAAAGTTTGAAGGACAATTCGTTTCTTCCCCGAGAGTCTGATGCAGGAGCATCTAGACTTAGCCAAGAATGTGAAAGTTTGTTCACATGTTGTGGCTAAAGAAGTTGAAATTCATTGACCTGATGGGTCAAAAAGGTAGTTTTATTGAGAGGGTTTGATCTCTCAAGGAATGAGTTGTATTTCATTATTGTAATAAGCTAGAAATTGTCTTATTTTAGGCTCAAAGATGAGTTGTTAGCATAGGTGTGAGATAGAGCTAGGAATTAGAAGATTTGCTGTTAGATTTATTAAAAATAGGGATTGATTTGTTACACACAGTTAGAGTGATATTATATTGATAAAAGGGAAAATGTAATGAAAATAGAGAGGATTGAGGAGTGGATTTAGTAGAGCAAGAGAAAAAAAGTGTGTGGATTGTATTTTTAGACAGAGGTCTTTATTTGTGTAATCAGGCCCAAGGCCGAGACTCTGTAACTCTTTTATTATGAATAAATTGGTGTTATGTGCATGATTATATATATACAACCCCTGGAGATCCTCGGGTGTTTATTTTCTTTGTATTCAGATCAGACGGATGCTTGCTCTATTTTCCACTTTACAATAGGTAACATCGAGTTAAAAGAATAATCGGCAAGTTTTTTATATCGTTTTGGTTCCGCAGCTGGAAAACTGAAATTACACTTAAAATCGACACAAAACACATTCAGATTTGGAATCTAGACTTCAAATATTATGGACAGAGGTTTTTAATGTTATCAGGTCCGTGGAACCCAATTCGCATCGCTTCAGTGGAGAGGAACCAACTTATTGAATTGCCAAATTCTGACATTGCCATACAACTGGATTCGAAATGTTATAGAGAAGGGGTGATAATCTATCGAGTCCATAAGAGTTATCACATCAGAACTTTGAATTGGAGGAAGTTTAGATAGTGGCATTGCAATTTGTGATTGACCAATTAGATTGTGGTCGTTAGATCACGATATATTGCATTGTTGGATCGCGAAGTAGTTTTGCTACAAGAGTGGTATTTCGGGCACATCAATGGTTGTAAGTTGTTTGAAAGGGTCAGCACCCGATCCCATTCAACCTTCGAAACGTAGCAAAGGAGGTGGGGAAGAAAATTGCTTTATCGGGTGGCTAACCCCGGTTTATTGTTCCACCCAAAATCTCCAATGACTGTCGGGTCTCAAAGATCCAGATCAATAGTCATCAAGGGTCGATGCGTTGACTTTCGATGTACGATAAGTGCGCCAATATCAAAAGGTAAATATCAATGTTTTGCATTGTTTTTCAATGTATTTTGGCAAAAAGGAAAATAGCCAAGATATAGTTTAAAGGGAAACCACAGGGTGATTTGAGGGTTTTCGTGAGTTTGCTTCCACGTTGTGTCAAAGTGTCGCTTTTTCCTAGATTTGTGGCATCTGCATCATGAGCCTCAAAATTATTTATTTGGTGGTTCAGAGCTCACTTATTCACATCGATCTTCGAGCTCTGACATCCCATAGCACATCCAGGAGTCTTCGACACATCCAACTCAGCTATTTATGGGTAAGTCCTCTTAAATTGTCTTTTCTAGCATTTCTGTCGCTTTTTGTGTTTTTTCTTGTGTGAGTGTTGTTTGCTTTATTTCCGTGAACGCTTGCTGTCATTTGCATGCATATTAGCTTGTACTAGCACCGTTTTAGTTTTCGTTAGCATCTCATTTTTGTCGCATGAATGACACTATTTTGCATGAATGTTCGCCGATTCAGTGACTCGCTTCTCACACATGCATATTGTTCCGTTTTATGAATCTTTCATTCACTGTTTGCATGCACTATCATTCACTCCTGCTTACACTCAGAATATCCATGCATTTACATTCACATATTCTTTCAGTTGTTCATCGGCGGGTTTGGGAAACCTTGGCTCGGACTCTGCCTCACGAAGACAACATTGCACAATCCTGAGAGGGAAGGATCTGTCTTCCTCTAAGAAAATGTGCATTTCTTCCCAGAGACTGTCCTCCAATCTTGCGTTGCACAATTATGAGAGGTAGTGACTGCTGCCCCAGAAAATTTCGCAATGTAGTCACTAGGCCTGCAACCATTTCTAGCAGAAATTGTGTGTTGCGCAATTCCAACAACCAGACAGCCTCCCAGCAGCCCAAATTGCATTTTGCGTAGTTCTAGCAAGTAGTCTCTCGGCTTCCCAAGAAAAATTGTGCAATCCTTGCAATTCAATCCCCAGGTATGTTGCATGTC
>APFE030513709.1:70404-82406 GCA_000404065.3 Pinus taeda
ACACTGAGACCTTTGGAGACAATTTGGAGGAGGAGATGCACAATGTCTCATTCGATGAGTCCCAACCTAAAGTTGTGCAATCTCGCAGATTGTTGACTTCGGATGACCACACATCTCCTATGCAGTTTGAGGAATGAGTGATCGTGTCTGACATGCGCAAAGCATTTAGTAACATTGGCTGATGCTACCATGGCATATGTCAAAGCCACTAGCTTGAGTGTTCACTTCTTGAACATTGAGTACGAGTGAATGACTAAGGAGTTACAGATGGTCAAGCAGGGAGGATAATTGGTTACAACATCCACTTGAGCAGAGTTGAAGAAGGAAATAATGGATGAAGTATTGTCCCTTGACATAGTCATGTGGGCATTGTATTCCAAGTTTGGTACCATGCATAAAGCAGCTGTCCATCTCAACGGTTGGCATCAATGATGTGAAAGGAGAGAAAATATCTTATTAAATGTGCATACTTCTATTGATTACATGAAAACATGGATAATTAGATACAAGGGAGCCCTGATACACTTGCCTAAGATGATGAAGCCCAGAGTGGTCAAGCTGAAGGCATGCATCTAGAGTTAGATTCAGAACTATGAAGATCTTCCGCAGATCATCACTAGTCTACAGGCTTCCCATGCACGAGTATTCAGGAGTATGGATGTTTTTGTGTATGCACATGCGATCCCATCTATTAGGACACTCACCCAGGTGAAGGCAAAGTCATAGGCCTGACTGGAGCTTGACTCGTACTTTGATGAGTTGATGCGCATAGCCACCAACCCAGGATTGGTGATCAATGTAGGCACCATGCACAATTATGCTGCTGGTTCGACTACACTCAAGATAATGATGCACATGCTATCAGACAAGTTGGATAAAGGAGCCCAAGCAGTGTACCCGGATGATATGGAGGAAATATTTCATTTCCATAGAGATGTCATCTTAGAGCACACGGACACCATCGCAAACTACCGAGCTTGGCATCAGTTCGCTACTATCAACCACCATGAGGATGTCAAAGAGTTGGTCTTCTCACAGTTGTCTAAGTCATATTGATGTCTTGTATGGCTTGCTCAAGCCTATTTTCTCTCACATCGATACATGTGTAGATTGTATGCAATGTCTTTTCAAGTGTAAGTTCAAGTGTCGATAGTTGGATGTAACCGTCATAGAGTAGATGAAGAGTCATGAGGGTAGATGAATTGTCACAAAGGGAAATGTCAAGGGCAACCCCACCCTTTGCTATAAATAGTCCCTCATAACTCATTGTAGAGGATTTTGGTTAGCCAAGCTTCCAATAGGAGTATCTTAGAGAAATCTTGGACAATATTGTAATGATCCTTGGCTTCTACACTGTGCAGAGCTAGTATATCTCTTTGGAGGAGCAGGCGGTTGTGGCTGGAACGTTCCACTATCAGAACTAGTGGTTGGACATGGATGTATTGTATGATTGGAACTTACACTTATTAGATAAAAAAATAACTATTATGCATTTATTCTAGTAAGTTAAGCATCTAGATTTGTTTTGGATATTAGTTAATTGTTTTCTTGACTCTACATATGTTTGTTTATTTGCTCATTGCTTCCTAATTTTTATTTGTCTTTTAGCAAGCTATCTAGCTTAGATTAGTTTCATTTTTGCATTTAGATATTTGTAACTTAGAATCTACATTCTCCTATTGTGACAATCGTCCATATCTCACAACATTATCAAAACTAAGCATGATTATGAGGTGAGAATCTAGATGGGTTTCTTATCTTGAATATTCTGAAGTCAGTTGGGACCTCATACAAGAGATAATCCCTTAGTAACTATTACTAGATTATTCATCCCTATCAATAATTAAATTGGTGCTAGAAGGAGGGATAACAAAGTGCATGGTTGGTAGAATTCCTTATTCTTACCCAACAAACATTTTTGGTGAACACAACCCTTCTCAACAACCCCACACACCTCTTGCCCACATTGATCACACTAAGAGAGATACCAATTATGAAGAAATTGTCTTTGAACCTGAAAACACGAAACCTTCCCAAGGATATTTGTACTCTATCTCTCCTATTGAAGTAAATTCCCTCAAACATATTAATTGGGATTACACTAAAAATATTAGAAGACTTTATTTATTTGCCCAAAAAAAAAGGAAACTAAAATACCAATCACCAACGATGGTGTCCTAGTTGATTCTGTCAAATATTTGATTGAGCACACTCTTGAAGGTATAATTGGTCGTTCTCATTAGATTACTATGACACCTTCTAGTTTTATGCCCTCTACTCATATATTATCAGACATTGATGTTGAAACTTGTCACATTGACCATCCTTATTCCTTAAATTTTGAAGATGAATGTGATCAAGAAGGCATACCACTTACAATTTTAGGTCAATCCTAGCCTAGATGGATTTAAGTGGGAGCCATCAACATATAAAACATGTTACATGACCCTCCTAAGAGACCAGAAAGGCTCCTTCCTAAGTTTGATATGTAATTTTTTTATCTGTATTTATGGTTGATGAGTGTACAACATAAGAATGCACTTTGTAAACTCTTTCCATACACCTTCGAGAACAAAGCCTCCATGAGGTACTACAATCTACTCATTGTTTTCATAACCAATTGGGATGCCTTTGAGAGGGTTTTCCTCAAAAAACTCGGTGAAGATAAATCAACTGCCACTCTTTTGAAAGAAATTATTGCAATTAATATGGAAAGGAGAGAGAAGGTTAAATATTTCAATCAATGCTTCACAATTTTGCTAAAAAGGATTCTTGCTGACTCTCATCACATTTGAAACCTAGCACCACCTCATTCATTGTTCACAGACCATTGATAATGAGTCCTATATAAATCTAAATATTGGTAGTTCTAATAACTTAGATGTAACTAGTGATACTTTCACTGAGCTAGGATCTGATACTAACATGTGGACTTTGTATTTTGATGTCTCTAAGAAGCATGATGGAGCTAGTGTTGGGTGTATTTGAATCAATTGAAACAAAATAAAACTCTAGTATCTCATCAATTATGATTGAAATGTACCAATAACACTATTGAATATGAAGCACTCATATTTGGGATGAAGAAATACATTTACCTAAATGCATAGTTCTTGAAAGTTGCGGGTGACTTGGGTATAATTGTGTGACAACTATGGAATAATATTCGTTGTTTGTCTTCACATCTAAAAAGATACCAACAAGAGGTATGGAGGTTAATTTCATCATTTAAAGAATTTAATATGACATCCATTCCTTGATATATGAACATTGTCATTTTTCTTTTCCATATGAAAAATAACAAACTTTTATTTTCACAAAAGTCATTAAAATTTTCTACAATTTACAACAACCAACCAGTGCAAATAGAGATACTAGCATGGAAATCAACAAGATGGCCCAAATAGGATGTATATATATGAATCCCCATGATAAGAGAAACCATAGATAGAGAAAAAACAAAAAAACACCCCCCTTTGAAACAAAATGGACTATAAAGACTCCATAGAAAAAGGAAAATCCCCTCCTAAATCAACATTCAAAGCATAACATGTAGAGAATAAAAACAAAATTCAAATTTTCTACCATAAAGCCTAAATTTATGCAAGAATCCCTCATACAAAAAGGAAGTAATCAAATTTGATGATGAAGCCCTGTTCCAACCATTCATAGTGGAACTTCCCAGGCATAGTAGATAACCCACACTTGGAAATTTGTTTCGCCAATATATTCTACTATATGAAGATATAGCATAATGAAATAGAGAGGAATAGAGCCTTAATTGAAGAGATTTTCTCTAACCAGTGACACAATGAAATAAAAATTAGAGAGAGGGTCCTGAAAGTCTAGTTGATTGTCACTTTTGAATCCCCTGAGATTACAATCTCATCCACAACAAGCCACAATACACAACAAAAGATGCTCCAAAGGGCCAACATCTTAGCTTGCATGTCAGTGCCCAATCCGCCAAACCAATAGAAGTGATAATGCTGGGAAGGATAAAGGGATATGGTTGCTCCAGATCTGCACACTCCATTGGTAGAGGCACCATCAAAATGACCAATAGGAAATATATGGTCCAGGGGTTTGAAAGACCAACAATGGTTGAAGAATTTAGTTTTATGTGGTCCTATCTCCAAAAAGTATTTGAAGATTCCGAGAGAGGTAGCTCTTAGATATGTAAAAAAATTCTCTAATATGCATACATTTCAACAACACCAAATCCCTTGGAAAATTAAAAAGGGGATAAATCTATGCTCCATGTGGTAAGCAACCCAACTATGAAGGAAAGAGAAGATAGAAGCTCCATTCACCAATAAATTAATATTGATAAACGTTGTAACTTCCTCTAAGACAAATAGGGTGAAGTCTAGGAAAATATGAGCGGCGACCTCAGTAACATATTTGCAAAGAGGGCATATTCTTAGACCTACGAAACCTCTCTTGGCAATGTTGCCCCAAGTAAGGACTTGTTTGTGGGAAACTAACCAGGTAAAGCATTTCAACTTCGTCGAAACTTCCCCTTTCCCCATCTAAGCAAACCAATTGGAGAGAGGATCAAGTTGTGGCCTAGTAGACATGTATAAATATGTCTCCTTAGCAAAAATGTCACCTCCCTGTGGAATGCCACCCCATGTGATCTTGTCCATAAAAGTACACAAGATCCTGAAAGTAGGGTATTACTAGTTGAATGTATTTAAAGACTCCCAAGCTTACTCTAGGAAGTGCCAAGTTTATGAAAAGTGCTAGCCAAGAGAAAATGTATGTTTTACCTTTGTAGTTGATGATGGTGGAGGAACAATTTTGCAATGGGAATTTCATGTGATTGGTGAAATTTATCTTCACTCTTCCAAATAACATTGGGTTTCACCTAGTGAATCGAGGCTGTACCATTGATTGGAATTAGCAACCAAGTAATCATTCAATTCCTGCAACAATCTATCGTAAGTGAGTTTCATGTTCTTAAATCTCTAGCTTTTGATAATGACACATATTTCTCATATCTTAAGTTGATTGAATTTTCATTAGATAAATGAATTATACTATGACACTTTGCCAATTATTACCCAAGACAATGGATTCATTGAGTCAAAAAATAATAATTTGATCCAAATTTTGAATAAAACTATAATTGATCAATAGAGAAACTAACATAAAAACCTACCAAATGCATTATGGGTATATCAAGCCACAACTAAGGATGCTGTAGGAAACTCAACGTACTTTCTGGTCTAAGGGAAAGAAGTTAAACTACCACCTAATATTTTCTTATATACCCTACAATTGTCTCAAAAAAATGTGGTCAGTCATGCCCAACTTTGTAAAGGAGGATAAATACATTGTTAAAACTTGAAGAAGAGAGACAAATCCTAGAATGTTTTTCCCACTCATACCCAAATGATTGGGAAATGGTTTGGCAAAAAAATTGTTGGTGTTGTTGCTACGAAAAACACTCGCCAAAATTTTTCCTAGAATTTTGGACACTACTGTGGATCTTGTGATTAGTCACTCATAGTCACTTCTTGGTTTGTTGATACTATATTAAGTCTTTAAGCTCCCATCTTGGATTGTAAGTGTAAAAGTCACTTTCTCACACATTCTTAGACCATAATGTGTTCATAAGCACATTCGTTCATGCAAGATTGAATAAGCCTAGCACAATCCACCAAGACAGTGCTTGCGCAATTTTCAATTCATGTTGATAGTTAGTGCCCATTACCATTGACATTTTCTCACTTCTGGCTGCGTTTGTACTTCTATTTTGGTGAGCTTTTTAAATTGTTGTTTTTTGCACCTTCACTTTCATAAGTGTCTTTTTCATGTTTTCGACTGTCATGTTTTCTTTCTTTCACTTTAATTAGTGTCATTTTCATATTATATTCACTTTGTCATGTGTCACATTCATCATAGTTCACATAGCGCGAGTGTCATTCACAATTTTCTCTTCATATAGAAAATTTCATCTTTTGGAATGGGAAGTGTCGCTTATCGTGTAAAGTGGAGTTTTGGCTTGTTTCAAAGGGTAAATTTGGTGTTTATGAGTCCCTCTAGTCATGTAGACATGTTTTACGCTCATTCCCAAAGTTTTATGCATTGCTGCATAAGTGTCGTCATCGTCATTGCAAAGTGTATCTTTAGTGTTGCACTTGGGGAAAGTCTTCACAATGTTGTCACATTTTGGGAAGTCTGTTGTTCATGTATTCTGAGTGATCAATGTCATGTATTCAACTATTTTAAGTGTGTGATCATGCTCAAATTTTTTCCTTGTTCACTTTGGTCTTACTGGTTCCACACTTAGCCTCATCTTGAAAATCCAATCTCGGGTAACTTGACCTCACTTAGCCCTCCTAAACTGTACATTGCATAGTCTTAGCCCTCAAGCCATGATATTGCCTCGTGGAACTGTACACTGCATAGTCATAGTTCCCACCTTGACCCTTCATCTCCAGAACTGCACAATCATTTCCTCCCAGTGAGCCTCAATTGCGCATTGCATAATGTCAAGCATCAAGCCTCCAACCCGACTCCTTGAATTGTGAAAATATACAATCTATGAGACTTTTTTCCCTCCAAGACTACGCATTTGGAAACTTCAAACATCAAGCCTCAAGCTTGAGCCCTATAACAGGTCAATTGTGCAATATCCTAGCTTGTTTTCCTGGCAGAATTATGCATTGGGAAACTTCAAACCTTAAGCTTCAACCTTGAGCTCTTGAGTCACACAACTACAAAGTCACCTAGCCTGGCATTTCAAAACTTATGCATTCAGAAATCTCAAGGCTCAAGCCTCAAGCTTGACCTCACAATTTCCTCAACTGTGCAGTTTGTCCAGTTTGTCCTTCCAAAACTATGCATTGGGTAACCATAAGCCTCAAGCCCAAGTCTTGTGCTCTTGAGCTCCTCAACTACACCATACTTTGACCTTGTCCATCCTAAACTACTCATTGTACAGTCTCAAACCTCAGTCCTGAACCTTGGGCTATGGAAATGCACAATCCCCAGGTTAGTCACTCGATCAATCACCTAGTTCCATCCCTAACTAATGATTTCATGAAACATGTTAGGTTAGGAGTTTTCAGATTGATGTCATATTGTCATGAATGGTTTTCAGTTACAAGTACTCTATCGTATCATGAAAGGATGATGCTGGAAGAAAAGGAGAAGGATATCATGCTATAAGACACCTATGGATCTGAAGAGATAAGATTATCATCAGGCGAGAAGACAAAGGAACACTAGAGTACAACGAAGGATCAAAGGTTAGGACCATATAAAGAGTCCATACTAATTCACAACCCTTTGGAGGGTGGATATGAAGAAAAAATCATATCTCTCATGAATATGAAGTATTGGATACATCTCTTATTGAAGACAAATAAGTAATAGGAACAACTTGGCACTACAACCTTATCATGAAGTCCATATTATCATTGTCAACTTGTAACTTATGCAAGTGTCACCACAATGTCATGTGTGTCCTTGTGTCTTGCCACATCTCTTGTGGGTGTAATGATGTAAATATGAAAAAAAAGGACAAAATGTAATGTAAAGTGGAAGTCCAAGAGTCATCAATAGAATGTGAAAATTCATGAAGGATTCAAAGAGTCATAGAGAAGTCAAATAACCATGAGGATAGTCCAAGAGTCACAAGTGAGGTGAATGGTCACCCCATTTGTTATATACATCCTCATAGCTCATGGAAAGGAATTTTCACCTTAGATTATACTACCAGGCATTGGAGAGGAAGATGTTTGTTTTGGAGGATCAAGTGACTGCTCTAATGCTCGACTATTGGAGCTATTGGTGTTCACTGTCTTGATGTATCTTGGAACTTTTACTTAATTTAGAATCTCGTTGAGCCAACATAATTCCATGCATATGTCATAAATATTGTAAAAATATTGTTTGAATGTTTGTGATGTATGTTGTTTTCATCTGTACTAAGGAAATTGAACTATTTTGGTGGCTTTGGTACTTATCTTGGTGAAGGCGTGTTGTATTTTCTTTAACAATCATTTCTTCCTTATGAACTATTTTATTGGTTGATCAATGAAGGGCCCACTTTTCTCTTCCCTTTCGCTAGAAGGACCTTGATATTTTTCGTAGCTGAAAATTTCACAGGGCATATTCACTTGTTGATCCAAAAATACCTATGTATTACTCTCTTTTGCTGAACTTTATAGCCAAGGAAAATCTATAAGAATACATGGAAGTAGGCCCAATACTCTGAATGGGACTCTTACTTGAAACTGTGTGAGGTCTAATTGGGACTTCACATCGAGGAGACCCCCTTAGTTGACTAATTTCTAGCACCGTTAACAAAATGGTGCTAAAAGGAGGGCCATATGACAAGTTGTGCCCATTAAGTATGTTTTGAACCTCTTATCTGAAATGGCTCATCATCAAGTCATAATCATGTGGTTTTTTTATAAGCTCTCCCTTGGTGAATTTTCAATCTTCGATGAGCCTCTTCATGACTTGTCTCAACTCAATTTTGATGGTGGTTGTGATACATCCATTGCTAATCATGCATTTGTCTTCCTTAAGTTCCGTAAGTACTACGAAATTAATTGTGAAGATGTGGCTTGTATTCTTTTCCAACTCACACTTGAAGGTTGAGTTAGTTGATCGCGTCGCACTCTATCACCTGCATCCATTCATTCTCTTGAACATATCCTAAAGGATCTTCATTTAGAATTTGATAGGTATGATTACTGATATATTTATAAAAGGATAAATCAACTAATAATGAAGTCTAATGAATCAATTGAGGATTTCTCTAACTGATTCCTTCACCTTTGTTATGAATTTCTTGAAGAAGACACAAATTGGAATTTCTTTAAACAAAATCTTAAGCATTTGGTTCATATCTTGCAGCATAGTGAATCTGAACCTCCTAATGTTTCTTCTTCCCCAACTCTTATAAATCATGATATACCTCTAATTTCAAAGGAGGAACCTATTATTCCTTTTGTTCCTTGTCCTTCTCATTTTCTAGTACCAATTGGGGTGCCTCTATGCGTGAACGTTGAAGTTGGGAAATATGTGAATCAGATCACTGATCCATCTCTTTAACCTTCATCCACCTCTCATGATTAATATTCAATGGAGGAAACCTTGGAATGGTTCATGGAGCCCAGGGTGAGGATTAATCCTTTCATCCCTCAAAATGATATTAGCTCTCTTAACCTCAATCTTGAATCTGGTTCCACTGTAAATGTTACATTTTCAAGGGACATATTCTATCCAATATAATCTACATACCATGACTCATTGTACCATGATTTCCTTGATCAATCTGCTCCACCAACTAGTTCTTCACTCTCTCTCTTGATTTTCAAGTTTTTGGTTCAAATTGCGATCTGGTACAAGATAGTCACATTGCACAGGAAGAGGAGTAGAAAAGTGAAGTCAGGATGATACTCTTACATTCTTGGATGATTCACAATCTTCTAATCTTGGTAGTGAATAAAATGAAATAATTTTTTAAAGTTCCATAGTCTTGGGCAACAATCATTCTAATGATGATGACTCTTTCAATGCATGTGATGATGAATACCCAAGTGTACCAACTAATCTTTCAATTCCTCCAGAAGATGTTGATTTGAGAGAATCAGATCTGGAATATGATCCAACCAAAGATCTGGAATATGATCTTGATCGGATGAGTTCACTTCTTAATTGACACAAGGTAGTGGGGTTGTCCATGATGAAAGAGAAAACAATTAGATCACTGAGTATCGTTTCCACCCCTTATATCTCTTGTTTTACATAAAAACAAATCTTCAAATAAGCTTGCTCACGAAATTTCTCTAATTCATATGTCTGTGTTGGGTTGCGGAAGCCTTGTGAAATGGTCATGGGGTGCGAAGCCCACAATTTTGGGTAAAAATAGGGTAAAGACTCCGCGGGTTGTGTGGAGCACTATTTGTAATAAGTCAAAGTCAAAGGGGTAGTCCGCTCAAAAATAGTGTAAAGAAATGTAAGTTGAGTCAGCCCACCCATGGATTGCGGTCCATGGAAAGGTATGAATAGAGTGAGGCTCTATGTGTATAATAGCTAATTTTGGTTGTATGGTTTTGGATCTAACATGTAATGGGTTTTTGAGGAAAGCAGTTTGAAAGCGTCTGTAAGCCTGAGTTGAAGGTGTGGGTAGTGGGTAGAGGCTTTGTGGCTGTGTGCGCAGAGGCCTAGAAGAGTCTGCAGCCGTGTGCATGGACCCCTGCAGCTGAGTACGCAGGACAGATCTGGATGTAGTGGTGATAAGGTGGAAATAAAGATAAGTTTCTTCTGAATTCTGTGTTAAATCTGAGTCTGCCCTTTTGTTAATGAGACTGTTTTGATTTACACGCATATGATTGTTTGTTGAATACTTGTGAATCTGGGGTTAATCTTAATACGCGAATTAATTTGATAAATGTTTGCTTAAAGACCCATCTAAGTAAATCTGATTTGAAATACTTCATCCAATAGATTAGATCTTTAGACTGCGCGCTAGTAAACAGTAAGAGGTATTCTAGATCTGCGCAAATACAGATTTGTGCGAAGCTGCAAAATGGTGCGAGAAAACCCCAGTCCACATCTAGACATCCGAAGGGTGGGGAAACCTAGTTCCAGCACCCTCCCCTGCTACCTCGGGTGAGACCTCAGTCCGCGCTTTGCGGGCTGTTGCCGAAAGGGCCGGTAGCTGTGGGATTTTCTTGGATAAATAATTCTTCCAAACTTGGGTCAGGCACACATAAGCGAACAAATGGTTTCATTGCTAGGACCGGGATCTGCCTAAGTGGTGTCTAATGTGGGAACACTAGAACCCTACAAAGAAAGAGATTGAAGAGTGGTGGGATCTGAAGCTCCACAAGTTCATAGTTCAGGAAAATAGAAACTCGTGAGTATCAGAGGAAGATTGGCTGGACTGGTATATGTTCACAAACATTCATGAAATCTTTTTTGCATCATTCTTGGTAGAGCTGTATAGGTGGATTTCAAGGCTAGCTGACAGCGTGGGAAGGTGTAGATTGGACCAACCTATTATGTGGAGCCTGGAACTGGTGCGTATGCTAGAAGCCACCGAGGATAAAATTGCACACATAGTAGATCATTGGATGGATCTGGTAATAGGAGGATTTATCACTGAGTTCGCGATAGATACAACTGTGAGCTATAGTGAAGCAGAAAGGCGGTTTCTTCAAGGACCTCAGGGTAGGTGTATCAAATCATTGAATAATTGGATTAAGATGCTGTTGTATGAAAGACAAATTATGTGTGTTTATTGATGTCTGGAATAACGCGGAGTGGAAGAGGTTACCGTGGAATGGGAGAAGTAGAGAACAGTCATTTAGCTTCCATTCCTCGGGAAAGCGAGGAGAAGCTCACGAGTTTCTCCCCAGGAAGTGCGGTCTAGTTGATCAAGGAGCGCTTCCCACTGATACCACCTCTGTCCACACCACCACCCATGTCACTTACATCAAATCTGCCCACACCACCTCCACCAAAAGTTGAGATGGCGAGTGCAATCAAACTGTCAGTATTTAAGGGTGTGGGGAATGAAGAACCAGGACAATTCTGGTTTGTGATATGATCGATATGGGACACCCAAGGCATTATATATGAGAGCATCAAGAAGGCCACCTTAGTTAGCATAGTATAGGACCGCACACTAATGTGGTACATAAAATACTTGACTAACCATCCCAATGAGGGAATACTGGCAATCCAGGATGCCCTAAATAAAGAGTTTTCCCAACCAAAATCAGAAACCTAGTCAGTTATTGGGTTCAAGGAGATCGCAATGTTGCCTGGTGAAACTCCGTGGGACCTAGACCAAAGGTTAAAGAGCACTATTCACGAACCAACATGACTTTGACAGATGTGCAACATTGTGCGTGGTTTGTGTCATCGTTCACACCACATATGAGGATGACTCTGTCACAACAAAATATCTCAACCCAAGCCAAGGAACTGGAGACAAAAATGAGGTTACACAAGACCCCAATACTGGATCC
>APFE030513709.1:152537-168649 GCA_000404065.3 Pinus taeda
GGCGATGATGATTATTTGGAGCCCCCCTTGGCGAGGGATCAGGGGAAATGCCCCCGAAGCTAAAAATAGATGTAGAATTTCCTTGTAAAATGTTGTAATTTTGTAGTCAACTTGGGTTGTTCATTAGGCGGAGATATGACGGTAGACGCTATGTTTAATTTAGCGTTTTTTTCCCTAGAAGGAAAGCCCTCACTATATATGAGGGAATTGTATTGTGTCTATGTAGATACATATTCTAAGCGAGAAAGAGAGAGGAGATTGTCTGAGAGCGAAGAGGGAATTACAACGGATCTGTTGTAGGTTGTATCTCTTTAGTTTGTTGGATAATATAAAAGGAAGGACTGGCTGTTTCTTTGAGGACATAGCCCAAATTGGGTCAACCATGTATATATGTGTATCTCTTGTTTTATGTGTTTTTTGTGTTTATATTTCTGAAATATATAATTTTCTAACATATAAAACCTTCTGCTACTGTACTGGTTTTCCTGAATTGGGTTTTTCTGGGGACTTTTGTGCAAAAATATTTGTTTTAATTTTCTATGTGTGTGTGTGTTGTAGTGGCTTCAACCACCCTCCAAAATTTCTCCTTAGCTTCATTTTGGAGCCTCCCTACCAACCATCCTTAGGAGCATGTCTTGAACTGTGAAGTACATAAGATTTAATGGTTTTATAGTAGATTGCTAGCCTGTGCATGATAGCTTGTTGCATCCGCCTCACGGATTGTTTCTCCAGACTTGGTGCAGCTACAGGGTGATAAGCTCCCTCAAGAAATTGCACAATACTGGAGGGGAACCATCCTTCCCTCCAGAAATTATGCAATCCTATATGGTAACCTGTTGGGCTCTAGAATTGCACAATTCTTCTTGTCAACCTTCACTAGAAAAACTATGCAATCTCTCCTGGCAGGACTGCTTAGCTCAAAAATTGTGCAATTCTAGGCAGCAGTCAGCTACTCGACCCAAAATTTGTGTAATCCTTTTGGGCAGCTAGTCCATCTCCCTCCCATAAATGCACAAAGTTTCCTCTCAGTTAAGCAGGCTATTGAATGTGCCATTGGGTTGACTGGTTCCGCCTGGGATAGAGAAAAATTTACTTGCATGCATGGGCTAATTTTTCCCAAAATAGCAAAAAGTAACATACAAAAAGCATACCTAGATTTTAGGGAGCTATTTTTAGCAACTAGAGGTTACATGCAAAGATTGTTTTCAAATCTTTCCTCCAAGTGTCGCTTTTCCTAGATTTGTGGCGTGCGTGTCATGAGCCTCAAACTTATTTATTTGATGCTTTAGAGCTCACTTATTCACATCGATATTGGAGCTTTGACATCCCACAACACATCTAGGAGTCTTTGACACATCCAACTCAGTTATTTATGGGTAATTCCTCTTAACTTGTCTTTTGTAGCATTTTTGTCGCTTTTTTGTGTTCTTGCTTGTGTGAGTGTTGTTTGCTTGATTTTTGTGAATGGTTGTTGTCGTTTGCATGCATATTAGCTTGTCATAGCACTGTTTTAGTTTTCTTTAGCATCTCATTGCTATCGCATGCATGACACTATTTTGCACGAATGGTCACCTATTCGGCGACTTGCTTCTCACACATGTATGTTGTTCTGTTTTCTAAATCTTTCATTCATTGTTTGCATGCACAGTCATCCACTCCTACTTACACTCAGTATCACCATGCATTTACATTCACATTTTCTTTTAGTTGCCCCTCAGCAGGTCTGGGCAACCTTGGCCCAGACTCTGCCTCATCAAGACAACATTGCACAATCTTGAGAGGGAAGTTGTTGAAAATGGCAACAAGAAATGCTAAAAATGGAAATGCTATAAATAGAATTTCAGGTACTAGTGTTGGACATAGCAAAAAAGAATGAAAACTGGAAATTCAAAAAATAACATTGATATAAATTCTATTTCGGGATAGATTCCAATTTTAATTAGTCCCTGAACTAAAATTGAGAAGTAAAATTCGAATTTGATCTTAGCAGCTGTTTGTAAAATAATTAATTAATTCATCTTGAGTTAATTAGTTGTAGAAAATCAATCATGAAGTCTATATGAAGACATGAAACAGTTTCTCCATTGATTGAGGAAGTTATCCCTTGATTAAAGGAGATCAAGATGAGTTGTACTTTGGGTTGTAATTAGTTAGCTTAGCTAACTGAGTTAAGTCCAGTTAGATTAGTTCAAAGAGTTTGTTGAACTAATTGTGAGTTCAGTTAGTTAATGCATGCATGCATGTAACTGCTGCACTTCAGATAACTGAATATTGTCTCATAAATAACTCATGCATGTTAGTTTAGCCAGAGACATAGTTGAGATCAGAGGAAGGGACAATGTACTATCAGTTGGAGGAATTTTCCTATATAAGAAACTCATCCATGCAGAAGGAATTATCTCCTTCAGGATTACGCAGTTACTACTGAGCCAAGTGAGCAATGTGAGGTGGGAATTCACACAATTGGAAGCACTGGACCCTAGGAAAAACTGTGCAATGAAATAGGAGGCTTGGAGGGTAGAGGACAAGGTTTGTGAGAAGCCTTTGACTATCTATGAGCAACAGAGGGATTGTACTGAGACCTGGATAGTTTCTGACATAAGGCTTTGTGTAATCCAGACATGTTTTCACTTGTATGATAATACAAAGATTGAGGTTTTTAGCTGAGGCTTTCCCTAGAGTATTCTTCTATGTTTCATGTGATTGATTTCTTTTCATCTGTTATATATGTTTCGATTGATCTTGCTCAAAATCGATTAAGCTTTTGCAAGTTTGTTTTAGAAGTAGATCTTGTATTTTGCTTTAGTATATTGCATAATCTATTGATATACAGTGGGAAATTCTACAGAAGGCTTTTCCTTCCTCTCAGAAAATTCACATTTCTACCCAGTGACTGTCCTCCAGTCTTGCATTGCATAATTCTAAGAGGCAGTGACTGTTGGCCAAAAATATTGCGTAATGCAGTCACTGGGCATGCAACCATTACCAACAAAAATTGCACATTGTGCAATTCTAGTAGCCAGCAGGCCAGTATGGTTTGCTCATTGTGCAATTACAGTAGCAAGCCAGCCTCCTAGTAGCCTAGACTACCTTTTGCATAGTTCCAACAGCCAGTCTCCCAGCCTCCCAGGAAAAATTGTGCAATCCTTGACCGTCAATCCCTAGGTATGTTGTGTGTCGTTCCTCATGTTTGCTTTGGTTTTAGCTGACAGATTTCTTACCATGAATGTCACTATGTCTCCATATCTAGTAGGTGTTCGTCCGACTCTCAGCAGTTCAATATCAATGGTCTCCAAGAGAGCAGGATCAAAGGACACTGGTGGAATTGCAACTGGAGTAGCAGTTGAGCGAGTGTCTACAAGTCTGCCAATCTATGAAGACACCAAGTTGATTGTATACAAGGACATCAAGCTGAAATGGAATGAGGTCAATGATGCATTTGTGGGCACATTTGGGGAAGATCTCGAAGACCACCGAGTCTATGTGAAAATCGACAAGTTCAGATTGTACCAGATTGCATGCAAGTATCCCATGCTCCCATGCACAAATATGATACATTGGATTGTCTTGCACATTGACCTTGAGATGATGACATTGAGTAGTGTCAGTGGGACAGATATTATGACCTTCATGGCACAATATTATGAACAAATGTACCATATGTCGAAGCCAGTGATCACCATGGAGACACCCTTTAACATACCCAGCATCAATGCCAACTCTAGAGATATATTGAAGAACTGGGCAAAGGAGTTGACCAAATTCAAGATGACACCAAACTAGGTCTACAAGACAAAGATACTGAAAAAAGGCATATCAATACTTTGTGATATTTTCATGTCACTTATATGGCCAAGAGAGCATGAAAACCTTCCCGCAAAGTTGGGTGATCACTTTGGACCAACTAGCTAGAGAAGGAAAAGCATGCAACTGGTCCGACATGTTGGCTTACCAGCTGAAGGAATGGGTAACAATTGATCAAAAACCACCTAAAGATCAACAAGAATAAATCTACATGTCCGCTTACATCTTGGATGCAATCTATGCCCGGTAGGAGTTCTTAGGCTTGAAGTGGGCATGGACATTACCGGAGACCTCTGTGAACACTTATTGTAAAATGTTTCCTGAATGTAGCATGAGAGGAGTTGTCACACAACTGTCTTATCATTTTTTCACCCCTGTGTACAAGACGATATTTGAATAGGATCCACCTTGCATATTAAATGCAACAATGGAGGCACTGATTGATATACCATATTGGTATGCCTCACTGTCTGACACCTTCATATGGAAGTATAGTGCAGAGAAGCCTCTGCATGTTTTGCTAAAGTTTGCCTTGGAAAAACTCGTCATGTAGGAAGTATCATATCACATCTCTGTAGGATTGTTAGCTAGGCTACACTGGAAGAAGAAGGCACCTTGGCATACTCTTTCATTGTGGATTTGGTTATATGAGATATGAAATTTCAAGAATGCAGATGTCGAAGTAGAGGAGATCAAGAAATATCCATTCGATGCTTGAGGCTTCAACCCGTATGAGTTGCATTGCCTTGTGAAAGACCACTTCATGAGAGTATAGTTTACTTGGATCCATAGGGCATATCATTGGGCAGTGGAAGACCCATGGAGATATTTTCATAGCTTCTCCATATCCAATGAACTAGTTAGCGAAGCAACATGAAGCATCATCCTGGAGAGCACCATATGAAGCAGAAACAGAGGTAAACATACCAGTGCGTGACAAGGGAAAGAGGAAGATTTTTGAAAACATGGAGGAGGAACAAAGACGCAAGTTTCGAGCAAACCCACTTGTGTAGAAAGTAGATTTGTCAATAGAGACGAAGAGGCAACAATGTGATAAGAGGAATGCGTAAAGGTAGAGAGAAAAATGAAGAATGGAGGTAACACGGAAGGAGTTGCATGAGTTGAAGGAGCAACTCTGGAAGGAACAAGAGCTGCGTAGATAGGAGAAGGAAGAAAAAAAGAATGAGTACATCAGGGGGCGCAACGTGTATAGACAGATGAAACTATGCCCATACATGTAGTCGACTCATCTGAATAGCTGGCATTAGGCAAACAGGATGAGCCATAACAGGAACAAGACTTTGCTCAAGAGATTGAACAAGTACTTGAGTAGATGGATACAGAAATGGAATAATAGGAGTTAGAGAAAGACATTGACCTCATGCCTCATCACCAAGAGGTCGATCCAATAGTTTCACCATATCTAGAAGCAGAGCAAGTCCCGAACAACCAAGGAGACAATCCAGAGGAGGAGATTCACAATGTCTCGTTTGATGAGTCCCAACATAACATTGTGAAATCTCATAGAGTGTCAACTCCAGATGATCACATGTCTCCTACGCAATTTGAGGAATGAGGGATCATGTCTGATGTGTGCAAGCATCCAGTAGCATTGGCTGATGCTACCAGAGCATATGCTGAAGCCACTAGGTCAAGAGTTCGCTTCTTGATAGCTGAGAATGAGTGAATGGTTAAGGAGTTACAGACGACCAATTAGGGAGGAGAATTGGTTACAACATCTGCCCAAGTAGAGTTGAAGAAGGCAATACTAGATGAAGTATTATCCCTTGACACAGTCATGCGGGTGTTGTATTCTAAGTTTGGTACCATGCATAAGGTAGTTTTCCATCTCAACGGTTGGCAACAAAAGTGTGCAAGGAGAGCACGTATCTTATTAAATGTGCATACTATTGTTAATTGCATGCAAACATGGACAATGAGATATAAGGGAGCCTCGCTACACTTGCCTAAGGTGATGAAGCCCAGAGTGATCAAGCTGAAGACATACATCTGGAGTCAGATCCAGAACTATGAAGATCTCCTGCAGCTCATCACTAGTTTAGAGGCTTCCCATGCACATGTATTCAAGAGTATGGATGTTGTTGTTAATGCACATGTGTCCCATCTATTGGGATGCTCACCCAGGCGAAGAAAAAGGCACAGGTCCCGCTGGAGCTTGACTCGTACTTTGACGAGTTGACGCGCATAGTCACCAACCCAGACTTGATTATTAGTACAGCCACCATGCACAATTATGTTGTTGGTCCGGCAGCACTCAAGAAAATGATGCACATTCTATTAGATGAGTTGGATAGAGGAGCTCGAGCAGTTTACCCGGATGCGATGGAGACAAGAGTTCGTTTCTAGAGAGATTTTACCTTAGAGTACACAGACACCATCACAGACTGCCGAGCTTGGAATCAGTTCGCTACTATCAACCACCATGAGGATGTCGAAGAGTTGGTTTTCTCATAGTTGTTCAAGTCATAATGATGTCTTGTATGGCTTGATCAAGCCTATTTTCTCTCATATGGGTATATGTGCAAATTTTATGTAATGTCTTGTCAAGTTTAAGTTGAATTTTCGATAGTTGGATGTAACAGTCATAGAGTAGATGAAGAGTCATGAGGGTAGATGAACTGTCACAAAGGGGAATGTCAAGGGCCACCCCACCCTTTGCTATAAATAGTCCCTGATAACTCATTGTAGAGGCTTTTGATCAACCAATATTCCAATAGGAGTGCCTTTAAGAAGGCTTAGACAATATTGTAACGAGCCTTGGCTTTTCCATTGTGCAGAGCTAGTATATCTCTTTGGAGGAGCAGGCGGTTGCTACTGTAATGTTATGCTATCG
Organism: Pinus taeda; assembly: GCA_000404065.3. NCBI lineage: Eukaryota > Viridiplantae > Streptophyta > Pinopsida > Pinales > Pinaceae > Pinus > Pinus taeda. The sequence goes on from APFE030513709.1 coordinate 159,196, forward strand.
GAGCTAGTGGTTGGACATGGATGTACTTTATGACTGGAACTTACATTTCTTAATATAATAGAGCCAACACGTTTCATGCATGTGTCATATTGTATTCCATCTATCTTGTTTACTCTAAATGATATATGTATCTGTTTGCTTACGCATGCATGTATGGAATATTTTGTATAAGTATGTATGAATCTTACTAAAATGTGTTGTTGGTTTAACCATCACTTTGGATTGATCGCTAACTTTCTTTCCAGTTTGTGATGCATCTCAGCTCGTGTGTTCCCTTCCAAGTTGTGTGCTATCACAGGTTTCCAAGGGGTGCACTCACCTGACCTTCCGTGTGTTAGAACCGTTCATGCACCTTCCTTGACTTGCTGCAGTTGTCACACCCTTGCTACCAATATGGACATTTTACTTGCCTCTGTGTGAAATCGTGATCAAGGTGATATCATACAAGCCATTGCTAGGACTCCTACACCAAACGACCTAAGGTTTAACTGGGATTTCTTACCACGGAGATCCCTTGAGATGTTGGTGAGTCCAACACCATCAACATTTCTGGCACACCTTTGCACATCTATCATGGATGTTGTTACACTCATCCCTCCATGATGTCTTTCGCATGTCAAACCTCTCCTCATCATGAGGGAGTTCAAAGATATCTTATTCCAAATTCACGTATTATGGTGAAGGAAAAGTAGCTTGGCCTATGTTCTTACAGGTTTTCCTTATCATGCTTGACAAGGAAGATGGATGTTCTGATGAACAACACAACCTGCTGCTTGCACACATACTTCGCAGATATCCATGACAATAGTGTTGCAGCCTACCGGCTAACAACGCGCACTCACTTAAACATTTATGTGATCTCATTGAAGATACTTTCCATCATTTTGATCCAGAATATCTAGACAAAAAACTGTTACAACGACAGAAGGCTTTGCATGAATCACCTATGGATTTTTGGCAACGCTTTTGTCATTTGTAGTTTCAAGTTCCAAAAAGCCAGATGAAATTTCTTTTTCTTTGGGATATATTTGAGTATTGTCTTAACAAATCAGTTCATCCCAAGAAGAAGTTTGAGCCCAAGCTCAACATACATTAGTGATGGAGCTTCGCAATCATAGACGAACATGGTCATTGTCACAAGTGACTGTCTGCCGTCCCCTCATCAAAAAGCTCCACCACTATAGAGTGATGTGGGAGAATAGGCACACACATCTGTTCAACCATCACTTCTTCCAAAAATCACTTCACTTAAATTTTCGTGTAGATTTGGTTGTGAATCCATCGAGTTGTCATATGCATTTTGTAACAAAACCTCCATCTTCGTACTCGGATGATCCTCTAGATGATACTATCTTGTGTTCTTCCATTCCGGATTCTACACCTATTGTGAATGAGGATCAAGCCATTGAAGAAGTTGGTGTTGCACAACCAACATGTGATGTGATTCAAGAAGAGTATGACTGGGAGCTTGAGCATCAACACTCGATGAAGGATGACTCCTTTCTATCTGAGCCTCCTCCATTCTTCCTTGACCTCTTTGGTGAACTTGCCATACATGATTTCGCATGTGTATCTCCATCTATGGATGCACCCATTGTTGATCACTCGCAGGACACATGGATGTCAGTCCATCATCTGACAATGAAGAGGATAAATTATTAATTGAAAATCCACTTGACTTTTCATCTACATTTTCCAGAAACATGGAGAGTGAATTTTTCTGCTTCTCATCTACCCCTATGTTTGATTCATTAGATCACGAGGATGCCAGTGAAATCATTGATTTTTCTGATCGTAGTTGTCATGATCTATTTTCTCAAGTATTTGATCACGATGATGATTCTATCGTAGTTTATTTTTTTAAGCCACCAATTTATGATGATTTATCTGTCGACAAAGTTGAAACCCTCCAGACTGTCAAGGCACTTCAGCCTGAGCTGATGGTTATGTCAAGCCATTGATATCTTGAGGTTGGTTTCACTTCCGATCAGGAAATTTTTGAAACACCCAAGGCCCCTCATCACTCATTTGTACGCATTGAAGATCAATCTCACACGCAAACCATACTTCCTCCACTCGAACTGCATGATCCCATCACTCATGCATTGGAGGAATCTTACATTACAAGCACACATGAATGACACAAGTTGTATTTGTTTCTTTCGATTGCTTGCATGTCATAGTCAAGAGTATGTGTATGCTTCACAACTGCACATAGTGTTGCACAACACCGTGATGTGTCCACAAACTGCATGTCATGTACTTGCACTCACTTATGTTTTGTGGACACATTGAGACACGTAGTGTGTTTGTCTTCATTGTTATATATTTCTTGTTTGCTAGTTCACACAACCAATTTTCTTGCAAACCATGCCTTCACCAACATGGGTCAACCAATGTGCCGATGGCTTCATTGGAAGTATCACTTTGCATGATTAGGCCCATGCACCGTTAGCTTAGGTGTAGGAGTAGTGTTTTCTTTTGGTTGTTTTCTTGCATGCTTGTTTTCTTACCTACTTCACATGTTTGTTTGCTTACCTACTTTTCTTTCATGTTTACTTCTACTTTCTCTTTGTTTTATGTTTGTTTTCTTGTTTTGCGCTCGTAGGTTAGTTTCACATGAAACCATGTGTGACTCTTGAAACAAGCTAGGTAAAGTACAAGAGGACTTGTACAACTATCACTACTTGGTTATCTGTTGTCCTACCTCTGTATGAAGAACTTGTTATCTTCAGTCCATGATTTGCCAATGAAAAATACATATTGTTTGAAGTGAACCTTGGTGAAAACATAACGCTTGCGTGCTAACTAGTGTCACCTAGTCTAGTCGGTTGTTTTTGGGTTAGCCTTGGCAGCTCAATCAAGTGGAGTAAGGTATGGGGGGAAACCTTAATAGGCATGTCAGAGGTATATAATAAACTATTTCTCTTAAGAAATAACCTCTTCTGCTTTCAATAAGTCTGGATCCCTCTTCCACCTCTTAAATGAATAAGTGCTATGTACAGTTATGAAAATGAAAAAATGGAAAGTGAAAATTTTCTAAAATAAAAATGAATAAGGTGAAAGAAGAGAAAGGCTTCCTATAGAGAGAGGTGATGCAAGTAACTCCATTGGGGTATTGGCGAGGCTCGCTGGCAGCAGAGTGATGCTTGTGTTCCTGCGTGATTGTGCCAGGGTATTGGCCAGGCTCGCTGGCAGCAGAGTGATGCTTATGTTCCTGCATGATTGGCTGGCAACAGAGCAACACCAGAGATGAAACTAGGAATCTAATGACTATACTGCTTGTGCACCAATATACCCCTCTACCCTAATCAAAACAATTGTGTTGGCTTGGCTTGGAATGTGTGACGACCGACCAAGATCTTGGTAGATGCTACATATTACAATAAATCAAGTGTAGAAACTAAGACAAACTAAGAACTGAATAATGCTTCCTGAAGTGCTAGACTTGCTTTTCACGAACAAGGTCCATTCAAAGAGCTGGAGTTCTACAAGTGTGTCACCAAGTGTTGTAGTGGCTACAACCACCCTCCAAAATTTTTCCTTAGCTTTGTTTTGGAGCCTCCCTACCAATCATCCTCAACAACATGTCTTGCACTGTCAAGTACACAAGCTTTAGTGGTTTTCTAGCAGATTTCTAGCCTGTTCATGATAGCTTGTTCCATCCCCCTCATAGGTTGTTTCTTCAGACTTGGTCCAGCTACAAGCTGAGTAGCTCCCTCAAGAAATTGCGCAATTTTGAGGGGAACTAGTCTTCCCTTGAGAAAATGTGCAATCCTGTCTGGCAACCTACTGGGTTCCAGAATTGTACAATTCTTCCTGTCAACCTTCACTGGAAAAACTGCATAATCTCTCCCAACAGGATTGCTCAGCCCAAAAGTTGTGCAATTATGGGCAGTAGTCAGCTGCTCAGCCCAAAAATTACGCAAGCCTTCTGGGTAGCCAACCCAAATCCCTCCTAGAAATGTGCAAATTTTCCCCTTAGTCAAGTAGGATGTTGCATGTGCCATTGGGTTGACCGGTTCCACTCGGGACAGAGAAAACTTCACTTGCATGCATGGACTGATTTTTCCTGAAATAGCAAAAAGCAACATGCAAAAATCATCCCTAGATTTTAGGGAGCTATTTTTAGCAGCTAGAGGTTACATGCAAAGATTGTTTTAGAATAGTTCCTCCAAGTGTCGCTTTTTCCTAAATTTGTGGCATGCACGTCATGAGCCTCAAACTTATTTATTCGACACTTCAGAGCTCACTTATTCACATCAATATTGGAGCTTTGACATCCCACACCACATCCAGGAGTCTTCGACACATCCCACTAAGCTATTTATGGGTAAGTCCTCTTAACTTGTCTTATGTAGCATCTTTGTCGCTTTTTTGGGTTCTTTCTTGTGTGAGTGTTGTTTTCTTGATATTTGTGAATGGTTGCTATAATTTGCATGCATATTAGCTTGTATTAGCACCATTTCAGTTTTCTTTAGCATCTCTCTGTTGTCACATGCATGACATTGTTTTGCATGAATGGTTGCCGATTCGACAACTTGCTTCTGACACATGCATGTTGTTCTGTTTTCTGAATGTTTCATTCATCGTTTTCACGCATAATCATTCACTCCTACTTACACTCAGTATCACCATGCATTTACATTCACATTTTCTTTCAGTTGCCCATCGGTGGGTCTGGGAAAGCTTGGTTTGGACTCTGTCTCAGCAAGGCAACATTGCGCAATCCTGAGAGGGAAGGCTCTGCCTTCCTCTCAGAAAATGTGCATTTCTACCCAGTGACTGTCCTCTAGTCTTGCATTGCACAATTATGAGAGGAAGTGACTATTGGCCCAGAAAATTTCGTAATGCAGTCATTAGGCTTGCAACCATTGGCAGCATAAATTGTGGATTATGCAATTCCGGCAGCCAGCAGGCCAGTATGGATTGTGCATTGTGCAATTCCAACAACCAACCAACCTCCTACTAGCCCATACTACCTCTTGTGTAGTTCCAACAGCCAGTCTCTCGGCCTCCTACGAAAAATTTTGCAATCCTTGCCAGTCAATCCCTAGGTATGTTGAATGTCATTCCTCAAGCTAGCTTTTGTTTTACCTGACAGATTTCTTGCCATGCATGTTGCTATGTCTCTAGATCTAACAGGTGTTCGTTTGCCTCTCAGTAGTTCAAGAGGGCTCCAAGAGAGCAGGATCAAAGGACACTGAAGGAAGTGCAACTGGAGCAGCAGTTGAGCAAGTGTCTACAAGTTTGTCAATCTATGAAGATTCCAAACTGATTGTAGGCAAGGACATCAAGCTGAAATGGCAAGAGGTCAATGATGCATTTGAAAGCACATTTGGGGAAGATATCAAAGACTGCTAAGTCTATGTAAACATCCACAAGTCCAGCTTTTACTGGATTGCATGCAGGTATCCCGTGATTCCATGCACGAACATGATACATTGGATCATCTCACACACTGACCTTGAGATGATGACATTGAGCAGTGTCAATGGGATAGAGATTGCGACCTTCAGGGCATAGGATTATGAAAAAATGTACCATATGTTGAAGCCAATTATCACCTTTCAGACACCCTTCAGCATACCCAACAACAAATCAGGATGACACCCAACTAGGTCTACAATACAAATACAATGCGGAAGGCGTATCAATACTTGGTCATATTTGCATGTTGCTTGTATGGCCAAGAGAGAACATAAACCTTCTTGCAAAGTTGGTAAATTGCGTTGGACCAACTGGCCAGAGAAGGCAAAGCATGCAACTAGTCTAACATGTTGGCTCTCTAGCTGAAGGAACATGTAACAAGAGCTTGACAGTCACCCAAAGGTCAGCAAGCAAAAATCTACATGTCCTCTTACATCTTACATGAAATTTGTGCTCATTAGGAGTTCCTGGGCTTGAAGTGGGCATGGACATCAGCAAAGACCTTTGTGAACACTTATTGTAAGATGTTGTCTGAATACAGCTTTAGAGGAGTTATCACACAACTGTCCGATCATTTTGTCACCCTAGTGTATAAGATGATATTTGAACAGGATCCACCCTACATGTCGAAGGCAACAATGGAGGCACTGATTGATATAGTAGATTGGTATGCCTCACCAACTAGAACTTTCATATGGATTTACAACATAGAGAAGCCTCTACATGTTCTACCGAAGTTTGCCTTGGACAAACTTATCATGCAAGAAGTATCATATCACATCTCGGTAGGATTGTTAGCTAGGTTGCACTGGAAGAAGAAGGAACCTTGGCCTAGTCTTCCATTGCAGATCGATTTATACAAGATATATAATTTCAAGCATGTAGATTTCTAAGCAGAGGAGATCAAGAAATATCCATTCGACGCCCAAAGATTTAACCTATATGACCCACATTTCCTTGTGAAAAACCACTGCATGAGAGTACAATTTACTTGGATCCATGGGGCATGTCATTGGGTGGAGGAAGACCCATGGAGATATTGTCACGGCTTCTCCAGACCCAATGAACTAGTTGGCATTGCTGTGGAATGGTTAGCGAAGCGGCATCCTGGAGAGAACCAGCTGAAGCAGCAACAGAGGTAAACATACCAGCGCCTGACAAGGGCAAGAGGAAGATTGTCGACATCATGGAGGAGGAACAAAGCCACAAGTTACAAGCAAACCCACTTGTGCAAAAAGAAGCTTTGGAAATAGAGGCAAAGAGGCAAAAATGTGATAAGAGGAACACGCAAAGGCAGAGAGAAAAACAGAGAATGGAGGAAACAGAGAATAAGTTGCATGCGTTGAAGGACAAACTACGAAAGGAATAAGAGCTACGCAGACAGGAGAAGGAAGCAAAATAGGAACATGTACAACATGGGGTGCAACATGTACAGACATATGAAACTGCACCTATACAGGTAGTCCACTCATCTAAACAGCTGGCATCTGGTAGACAGGATGAGCCATCACAGGAACAAGACTTTTCTCAAGAGATTGAACAAGTACTTTAGCGGATGGATATGAACATAGAGCAATAGGAGTTAGATAAAGACATCGACCTCATGCCTCACCACTAAGAAGTCGATCCACCAACTTCACCACATCCATAAGCGGAGCAAGTCCCAAGCGACCAAGGAGACATTGAGATCCTTTAAGACAATCTGGAGGAAGAGATGCACAACATCTCATTCGATGAGTCCCAACATAAGGTTCGATGAGTCACAGAGTGTCAAATCTGAATGATCACACATCTCCTATGCAGTTTGAAGAACAAGTGATCATGTCTGACGTGTGCAAGCATCCAACAACATTAGTAGATGCTACCAGAGAATATACTGAAGCCACCATCTCAAGCGTTCACTTCTTGATAGATGAGAATGAGTGAATGGCTAAGGAGTTATAGATGGCCAAGCAGGGAGGATAATTGTTTATAGCAACCGCCTGAGCAGAGTTGAAGAAGGAAATATTGGATGAAGTATTGTCCCATAACACAGTCATGTGGGCATTGTACTCCAAGTTTGGTACCGTACAAAAGGAAGTTGTCCATCTCAATGGTTGGCAGCAATGATGTGCAAGGAGAGCACGTATATTATTAAACATGCATATTGTTATAGATTACATGCAAAAATGGACAATGAGGTATAAGGGAGCCCCGGTACACTTGCCTAAGATGATGAAGCCCAGAGCGGTTGAGCTAAAGGCATGCATCCAGAGTTAGATTTAGAACTATGAAGATCTCCCACAAATCATCACCCATGCATGGGTATTTAGGAGTATGGATATTATTGTGTGTGCACATGTGATCCCATCTATTGGGACACTCACCCAGGCTAAGACAAAGGCATAGGTTTGACTGGAGCTTGACTCATACTTTGACGAGTTGATGTGCATAACCACTAGCCCAGAATTAGTGATCAGTGTAGACACCATGCACAAGTATGTTTCTGGCCTAACCACACACAAGATAATGATGCATATGTTATCATATGAGTTGGACAGAGGAGCCCGAGCAATGTACTTGGATGCTATGGAGGCAAGAGTTCATTTCCAAAGAGGTGTCACCTTAGAGTACATGGACACCATCACAGACTACTAAGCTTGGCATCAGTTCACTACTATCAACCACCATGAGGATGTCGAAGAGTTGGTCTTCTCATAGTTGTCCAAATCATAGTGATGTCTTGTATGGCTTGCTCAAGCCTATTTTCTCTCACATGGGTACATGTGCAAATTGTATGTAATGTCTTGTCAAGTGTAAGTTCAAGTGTCGATAGTTGGATGTAACAGTCATAGAGTATATGGAGAGTCATGAGGGTAGATGAACTGTCAAAAAGGGGAATGTTAAGGGCCACCCCACCCTTTTCTATAAATAGTACCTCATAACTCATTATAGAGGCTTTTGGTTAGCCAAGCTTCTAATAGGAGTATCTTAGAGAAAGCTTGGACATTATTGTAACGAGCCTTAGATTCTCCACTATGCAGAGCTAGTATATCTCTTTGGAGGAGTAGGTAGTTGTGACTGTAACATTCCGCTATCAGAACTAGTGGTTGGACATGGATGTATTGTATGACTGGAACTTACACTTCTTAATATAACAAAGCCAACACGTTTCATTCATATGTCGTATTATATTGTAGCTATCTTGTTTACTCTAAATGATCTATATATATGTTTGCTTATGCATGCATGTATGGACTATTCTGTATAAGTATGTAAGAATCTTACTGAAATGTGTTGTTGTTTTAACCATCACTTTGGATTGCTTGCTAACTTGCTTTCCAGTTTGTGATGCATCTTAGCTCGTGTGTTTCCTTCCAACCCACGTGCTATCACAGGTTTCCAAGGGGCACACTCCCCCCACTTTCTGTGTGTTAGAACCATTCATGCACCTTCCTTTACTTACCACAACTATCACACCCTTGCTACCAACAGGGAAATCTTACTTTCCTCTGTGCGAAACCATGATCAAGGCCATACCCTATGACCCACTACTGGGACTCCTACACCAAACGGCCTGAGGTCTAATTGGGACTTCTTACCAGGGATATCCCCTGATATGTTGGCGGGTCCAACACCGTCAATAGTGTGCAAGAATTTCTTAGTTTCCAACACATTATTTTTCCACATTATTTTATTTGTGAAGGTTGTAGTGTGACATTTATTTTGATATTTATCATAAGAAATAAATTGTTAAATTAATTAACAACCAGGAGAAATAATATGAGTTGCTGCAATAATGGTAGCATACAAGACTTCCTACCTACATGAAGATTTCTCCAATATCATACCCAGTCACATCTGTCTCCATTGCTAACTCTTTTCCCACTCGAAACTCTTTCCACTTGTCGTTATGGCATGGAGCAGCGCTGCTACTGCTAAAAATGAGGCTATGAATTTCCTCAAGTACTGTGCTGCCCCAATGAAACTCCTAACCTCAGAAACATTAGTAGGCAACAACCATTTCATGATGGAATCCATCTTA
>APFE030513709.1:168964-193883 GCA_000404065.3 Pinus taeda
TATAGAGTCATGTTATTCTTTTGGAAACTATTTTTGTAGACTCTGCATGTGCTCAGGGGGAGCATGGATGGTTAGTGCATCACATCATGTACAATGATATCAGAACATGCACAAAGAAGGAGTTTAATCAAAGAATTCAACATGTGCCTAGGGGGAGCCTGATCAATGTTTATATTCAGTTGTTCAGATATAAAAGTCTTCATTTTGGTCAGCCCTTTGCCCTTGATATCAAAGGGGGGGAATATCATGGTTCGCCCTTTGCCCTTGATGTCAAAGGGGTAGAGTACTTTGGTGTTGCTTTTTATCTCTAACAATTTCTATAGCTTGTAGTAATAAACACCAACATGGTTGCCATCAAGTCCAAAGGGGGAGATTGTTGGCATTATGATGCATGTGTTGTACTTGATGGAAACCCACTTATAGCAAAACATCTCACTTGTATATGGTAACTAGATGAATCTAAGTAACTAGATGAATCTACAAGAGAGATATCAGATGCGACAAAATTCATGGCAATTGTGTTTACAGATGTGAAAAAATGTAGGGTAGTTCAAAGGAATCATTTCAGAAGTAATATGGAAAATTACAGTGTAACAGGTCTATTCATAAGTAACAGGGCATTGGCACAAAAGAACAGGAAGATGGAACTAAGGTCTACTGATCAGAATAAAGAAGTTAAAGTAAAAGGTTGTTGTAAAGCAATTTCAAGAAGTATACGTAGGTCCACTTAGTCAAAACAACGTATACACACTGGTCCACAGAACAAAAAGAGCATGTACATATGCACACACTCCCACAAGAAGAAAATAGTGTACATGTTGGAAAACAAAGGTTTTGGTCTGAGGTATTTGGTCCAAGGTATTTTAGTCCAACGTATTTGGTCCTAGGCATTGACCCTAGGTATTTGGTCCAAGGTATTGGTCCTAAGTGGTTTTGGTCCAAGGTATTGACAAAGGACCTAAAGCTATATAAGGAGGGGAAGATCATAAGGAAAAGCGTGCAAGTGTATGCGCTTCTAAGGAATACTTCTATCTGAAGTATATTTTATTTTGCAAGGGGCGATGTTTGTGATTTGATCTAAAATACTTTGTGCACCTTGAATTCAATGTTGGATCAGGATCATGAGACTTGAAGTGAATTATTATTGGATGATCTGATATTGGTTGGGCTAGATCTAACTGTGTACACCTGTTTTATTCTTTACATGTCATGATCTGGGTTTGTCTGAAGTTCAGAAGTGCAACAAAGTTATGAGTTGATATTTGAAAATATGTACACTGGTTCGTCTCTTCAAAAGCATGTGTACACATAGGTTATACTCTTCAAAATATCGTGTACAAAAGAAAATCTTCTTTTTCAGTTCTTACTAATCTATTTGATCAAATTCTGATGCTTTACTGCTATCTGTCAATGAAATATTCTTAGATCTGAATGTAAAACTGAATGCATAAGGAGGTTGGTATTTGATTGATTGATTGTATAAGTGATAAGAAGTGATCTTTATCATTGCTTGTGTAAAGCTCTGTAAGTTGACAATAGATATTCAGTATATTATTGGTTGGTATAGACTTGATTCAAAAGTTTATGTTCACAGCAGTTTTGAAGGTATACTATTATAGACATATTTGGGCACTTTAACGCCAATCAAATATGTCCATAAACCAAGGGCTTCTAAGTCCCTAAAAGTGTTCTTTCATACCCTAAAGGAGCAAGGTCAGCTGATTACATCATCTCCCAGAAGTTCCCCATGAAAAACTACTCAGAATTGGTCAAAACTAGACCATCTCACCTGCTCCATGGCCAGGGTGCAATGCATCTCACCTAATGCACACAGGGGGTGCGATGCATACTGAAAATCCATTCTATAGGGTGCGATGGGTGAGAGTAGACAAATGGCAGAGACATTTTGCAAGGTCGATGATCGTGGAATCTTCCAGAAACTTCTCCTCTGACACTTGCCTCTCTGAAATCGCCCAGAGATGAGTGAGAGATCATGAAATCTCCAAGTGGAATTGAGAATTATCAGAGAAATGACACTAATCAAAAACCCAGAAGTTGACTCACCCACCTACAAAAATCTATATATGGATCCCTCATCTCAGAGATCCAAGGGTTGGAATCTTGTATTTTGTAAGGAAGTGATGTTGGTTTCTTTGTGGAACATCATAGTGTTGGGTGATCTAAGCTTTTCATGAGGTGAAGAAGGGCTTTCATGATGGGAGGATGACGCTAGGTCAGATCAATGGTTTGTAATCCTCTCTTCTACTATTTCTATCAATAGAGCTATTTAAGTTTTCCTCCACATTCTTGTATGTTTGAGTTGATATATGCATTTTCATGGTCAATATATGTATGGTCCTATAATGTTTATGATTGTAGATCTCTGTGCTTTGACGGTATTATGCTGCTTTGATTTTACAGGTGCTCTTTGAAGTGGGACAAGCAAAGAAGGAGTGGCAAAGATCTGTTAGAGGGGAGAGGAAACAAGAAAGGAGCTAAATGAAAGACTGAGGTTGGTAATCTCTACTTCTCTCTCATCTACTTCTCATAAAGGAAAACATAAATAAATTTATTTTGTTTCTTTCTAAGATAGCTACCCATCTTAGTGGGACTAGTAGCTCTGAATGGACACTAGATTTACTCCCCATCCTTCTACTTCATTTGTTTCTCCCTCTCCTTCTTCCTCTTTGCTTGGTGAAGCTAGTAAAACTAAAAACCAAGTAACTGAGAAGAAGAAGAAAGAGAAGGAGGAGAAGAAGAAGAAGCCAACGACAAAAGGGGGCAACCTTACATCGTCTGGCGAAAATCCACACACTGCACCATCCAAACCTAAATCTTCATGTGTCATTTACAAAGGAGACCACTATCATCGAGATTTTCCTTGCATTCTAGGGATCTTAAGGGACTGGTCTCCTCGTTTGCACAATCCGGTGTCATCGACCTCTGACGATCATGTTGAGAGTACACTGTTAACTAGTGAAAACGAAGTCAACAGACAGAAAGGAAGATATAAATTTCCTTGTAGACTGTGTGAAGGCAATCATGCCATCCAATGTTGTCCCTTCCTAGATGAAGCTAAAAGATTCTTGGATAACCGTCTTGCTTCATCACTATGGCTTCCTCCTGGATACAAGAAACTCTTGCCAAGTCCATCACTAGTTGAAAATCTGACTGACACACCTTTGTGGTCGGTCGAAGCATCTATCATTGAAAGTGAACCCTCTGAGTCCACACCGGACCAAAGTCACAAGGTTGAGACGACAAGAAAAGATGAATGCTGGGTCAAGGCAATGGATGAAGAACTTGAGCAAATCGATAGGAACAACACTTGGGAGTTGGTTCCTAGACCAAAAGATAAGAATGTCATAAGAACAAAATGGATCTTCAAGAACAAGTTGAATGAAAATGGGGAAGTTATTAGAAACAAGGCCAGACTTGTTATAAAGGGTATGCTCAACAAGAAGGAATATACTTTGAAGAAACTTTTGCTCCGGTTGCTAGACTTGAGGCCATCCAAATGTTCCTTGCTCTCTCAAGCTTTCAGAAGTTTAAAGTATTTCAAATGGACGTGAAATCAACCTTTCTGATTGGAGACTTAGAAGAAGAAGTGTACATTGAGAAACCAGATGGTTTCATTCTTAGGAATGATCCAAATCTTGTATGCAAAATAAAAAAGGCTCTCTATAGTCTTAAAGAGGCTCCAAGGGCTTGGTACTATCGTTTGGACAAATATCTTCATCAACAAGGATTTTCAAAAGGATCAGCAGATAGAAATCCTTATATAAAAATTGAAAATGGCAAATTGATAATACTTGTTGTGTATGTAGATGATATTATCTTTGGCAACAATGAAGAAGCTATGAGTCAAAGCTTTGCCTTGGTGATGCAGAAAGAATTCGAAATGTCTTTGCTTGGAGAACTGACATACTTTCTTGGATTGTAAATCCAACAAAATGAAGGCGGTATCTTCTTGTCTCAAACCAAGTACCTCAAGCAGATTCTGAAGAAGTATGACATGGAAGATTCGAAACCAGTATGTACCCCTATGGTTAGGGGATGTAGCCTCAGTGCAAATGATGAATCAGCAACAATGCATCAACCAACCTATAGATCCATGATTGGAAGTCTACTTTGTTTGACAGGTACCCAACCAAACATCATGCATGTAGTGGGAATAGTTGGAAGATTTCAGGCAAATCCTAAGGAAACTCATCTTTAGGCAGTGAAGAGAATTTTCAGGTATCTTCAAGGAACTCAAAAATATGGCTTATGGTATCCTAGAGATACATATCTCACTCTTCATGCTTATACAGATGCAGATTGGGCTGGAAGCGTGGATGACAGAAAGAGCACAAGTGGTGGTGCATTCTTTATGGGTTCCAGATTAGTATCTTGGTTCTGCAAGAAACAGAGTTCGATTGCTTTATCTACAGTTGAAGCGGACTATGTGGCAGCTGCATCTTGCTGCACTCAACTCCTCTGGATGATGCAAACCTTGCAAGATTTTTAGATCACTTGTACACCACCTATCTCCATCTTATGTGATAATACAAGTGCAATCATCATTTCAAAGAACACCATCATGCATTCAAAGACCAAGCACATACCAATCAAGTATCACTTTCTTCAGGAACAAGTGTTGGAACAAAAGGTCAAATTGGAGTATGTTCCTTCTAAGGAACAAGTTGCTGATATTCTCACCAAACCACTGCCCAGGGAAACTTTTGTATATCTCAGACAGAAGCTGGGAGTAGTGGATGCATCATCTTGTTGTTAAGCTTGTCTATTTTAGAGAAGAAGTGGTGTACGCGAGTTTCTTGAGGAGGATCCGCGTACATACGCCAGTTTCTACAGAAATAGTCGCATATATGGAGGTTTGATGGATATCTGTAGGGATAGGCTCTGGTTGAAGATATCCTGATATAGGCCATCTGGCACAGGTTCAGGGGGAGCAGATAAACTTCTAATGATGTATTGTTGGCATTATCTTAGAAACTTTTGGTGCTAGATCACAGTTGTTGTTGGTAGAACAATTGCAGAGGGAGAACAGAAGGAAATCATGGTTGCTGATCTAAATGGTGATTGACAGATGTAGCTGCTATCAATTATTGATGACTTTCATAAGTTCTGCTCTAGATATTTCGTCTCTATGTCATGTATCTCTTTTATGGTGTCAAGGTCATGTAATGGCCTATTTTGGTTTCCCCACTATGCCTGGGATGAAAATGTAATGTATTTGGTTGTCATATGTAAATCTCTGGATGATCCCCACTTGTTTGGGTGATGGATGTAAGTATTGAGTCTTTTGGTGATACGAAGGTCTTTTATGTCATCGTTTTTTCTTGAAGAACATCTTGTTGCAGATCTTGCCTATAGTCAGAGGGAGCATGGTCAGCACGACAGGGCATAAATTTCAGCATGTACTCAGGGGGAGCACAACCCTTTGCCCTTGATGACAAAGGGGGAGAATGACTTTGAGGATCTTGGAGTTGCCATCAAGTCCAAAGGGGGAGATTGTTGGCATTATGGCATAGGTTTGGGGCCATGGCACAAGTGTTGTCATTGATGGCAACTCTCTTTGATAACAGATCTTAGTTTAGGCTTTCAGAATGAAGGAAAAGACATATACGCAGGTTCATCTAGATGAAGATGCGTATACACGCCGGTTAGAAGTTACAAAAGTGTGTATATGTTGGAGAACTTACCTTTGGTCCGTGGTAGTTAGCCCTTGGTATTTGAACCTATGGTTTTGGACCATGGTATTGTGGAAGGCCTAAGACTATAAAAGAGGAAGGAGATCATGTCGCAAAGGATCATCTGTATTATTTAATATTTGATAAAGTGCTAGATCTGGAATATTGGTAATTGGGTTATGGTGCAGATATGGATCTGAATGAAGGAGGAACCTTAGCGCAAAGAGAAGGATAAGTTCTATTGATGGGTCATAATCTTTAAGCTTGAATGATAGTATCTTTGTATGATTTTGTTCTATTATATGTGGCGCTTGCTTGATCTATAACACTGACAATTTGGGTTAATTAGTGTTTGAATATCTGAAAGAGCGAATTATCCTTTATAGATCTGTACGCAGGTTCAGTGAAGCTAAGGCGCGTATACACGCTAGTTGAATGAATGAAAACATCGTATACGCAGGTTGTTCCAGACACAGAGGCGTATGCACACATATTGCAGGTTATTGAAATAGCGTATATATTTTGAGTTGTGATCTAGCTGCTTCTGTTTATTGCTGCTATGTTTTGGGTTAAGATTTTGGTGTGTGGTTTCTGGTACTGTGTTTTGGGTACAACTGTCAGAGAAGTATCTACTTGATTCAGATCTAATTGGTGAAAAGGAGATTGATTGATGGAGCAATTCTTGATGATTGATTGATGTTCATGGATCCAATCTGAAAATTTATGAAACGTGGTCCCTGGAAGAAAGAGAAGGTTGTAGCCTTCAGTGGGCCAGCACCTACGTACTAGTATCTCGGCTAGTGCAAGAGCTAAAGGGGGTTGTAGCTCCCTTCCAGAAGAAGCTGGAAAACGAGAGAGGGTTGTAGCTCTCTGCAAGTTGCAACCTGCATACTGGTAAAGGACTGCACTAGTACATTGTAAAAGAAGTTTCTAATTTAAAAGAAGATAGAGATGAATTGCAGCAGGTGGTTTTCACCCACATTGGGTTTCCGCCTTATATCTCATGTTCTTATGTGTGATTGTCTTTCTGCTCTGTTTTACTATTTCTAGTTACTGGTTATTTGATTCTGAAACACAGATTAACAATCAACATCAGAAAGATTAAGTAAATCAAAAGTTTGCTTTGTATACGCGGGTTTCCTTCTGCTTAGTTGTGTATATACGCAGGTTTAATTAACTGAAGTAGCGTATATCATTTGATTTTTGAAAAAGGAATATTTGACTTGATAATACTAATTCACCCCCCCCCCCCCCCCTCTTATATTTTCAACAATTGGTAATCAGAGCAGGTCCTTCAGAAGAAGCTTGATCGCTTGAAGGAAGATCTTTCATCATGAGAAACTACGAGAGGGAAGCATCAATCAGGCCACCGATTTTTGATGGGACAAACTTCGTATATTGGAAGGTAAGAGTTACTGCCTATCTTCAATCTTTTGGTACAGAAGTCTGGGATATCATAGATACAGGGTATACTTTTCCATCAACAACTCCTACAGATCCGATTGAGAAGAAGAAATATGAAACAAATGCAAAGGCAGTCAATACTCTATTAGGATGTCTATCTCAATCAGAATTTGTCAAGGTTATGTAGTATAAATCCACAAAAGAAATATGGGACAAGATTGTACTGAGCTATGAAGAAGATGATCAGGTAGAACGAGCAAAACTTCAAACTCTCAAAATTCAGTATGAAAATCTCAGAATGCATAATGATGAAAGTGTGGCTAATTATTTCCTTCGTGTGGATGAGATTGTTAATTGTATGAAAAACTTGGGTGAAGAACTAAAAGAGTCTGTTGTGGTTGAAAAAGTTCTAAGATCTTTGTCCCCTAAGTTTGAATCTAAATTTTCTGCAATAGAAGAAAAGGAGAATCTACGAAACCTTACAATGTAGCTTCATGGGATTCTAACTGCTTATGAAATGAGGAAAGGAGGACCATCAGACTGGAGAGAAGTGGCTTTCAAGGCTGCAGGCAAAGGAGACTACTATGAAGAGGAAGAAGAATCAAATTTTGTCAAAAACCTTTAACGGGGTACTGGAAGATTCAGAGGTAAGTTACCTTTCAAATGCTTTGCTTGTGGGAGAGTCGGTCACTATGCTGCCAAATGTCCTCATAAGGATAAAACTAACAAAGGGAAGGAACCTGTTAGATGGAACAAGAAACATAATGTAACTAAGAAAAGTTACTACACTCATGAAGATAGTGATGGTCTTTCAAATAGTGATGAAGATGAACGAGGTAATAACTATAAACTTTTAATGGCCTTTGAAGATGATGATTACATGGATGCTATAGATGTGGATGGCTTTTATGAAGAGATTTCTAGACTCAAAACAAGTTTATAAGAAAAGAATGTGATCATTGATACTCTGCAATTCCAACTTGATGAAAAAGAAAAATTTCTTGAGAAGTTAGAATGTGAAATTGTTGGCCTTAGAAAAGAAATTGAGAAAAAAAAAGCTCTTAATCTTAAATTTGTTAAAGGATCTGAAACTCTAGATCAGATTATCAATGTACAGTGTTCTCCACTAATCAAGACTGGTCTGGGGTATAATGGAGAAGCATCTCAAGCATCCACCTCAAAGAGTTATCTTAATGCAGCAAGGAGGAATGAGCAAAAGCCCAGTGGAGATCACCAGGTAAAACAGGGATGAATTACATCAAGAATAAACAAAGACTACCAGGTAAATCAGGGGCAATCCACCTTAAGGATGAACAAAAGCTACAACCAGCGACAGGTAAAATCTTCTCAATTTTCCTCAAGAATGGATGACAATAGAAACTATAATCATTTGGCAGGCAGATTTGTTAATCGGAGGAGTTTCTTCAATTGCCAATGTTTCTCTTGCCATAACTTTGGCCACAAAGCAGCTCAATGTGTTGCCTATAAGACAATCATGACAAGAGAAGCCCAAAAACAAAGAAGTATGACTGGAATCACAAAAATGACCTATAACAACTTTTCGCCCTTGAAAATGAAATTGAATGTTCTATTTGTAATAACTTCAGTCATGAAGATTCTGAATGCAGGAGTAGGTTTTGGAAGACAACTCAAAAGGAACAAACCTCAAGTGCTAGAACATGGAGAATGAAAGAATCGCAACCATAAAGATGTGGGATAGCTTTATATGCAGAAGGATAAGAAAATCAATGGTACATTAACAATGGATGTTCAAAGCATACGACAGGTGATAAAGAAAAACTTGAATCATATAGTGTTTTATAAAAAGGAAAGAAATCTTCTTTTGGAAGTGATACCCCTGCAGTCATAAAAGGAAAAGGCACTGCTTAGTTGAAAGAAAAGGTCAAAGCTGGAAATATTTTGTATGCTGATGGCTTGAAGCATAATCTATTGAGTGTCAGTTAGATGTGCAATGAAGGAACCGAGGTAATATTTCAATCAAATGGGTGTAGTGTTCGTGATCTTGATACAGGAGAAACAGTGATCAAAGGCAGAAGAACTCCAAATAATTTATACATATTTGAAGAAGGACAACAACAATGCTATTTGAGCAAGGATGATGAACACTAGTTATGGCACCGAAGGTTGGGGCATCTAAGGTTCTCACAAATAAGGAAAGCATGCAAATACCAGGTAGTTCGTGGTCTTCCAAATATCAAAATTCTAGACAACACTATATGCAAATCATGTCAGTTTGGAAAACAGACCAGAACTAACTTCTCTGAGAAGGAAGGATCAGCTAGCAGGCCTCTTGAGCTAATCCATACAGATGTATGTGGTCCATTTAGGACAAGGTCACATCCAGGAGAAGAATACTTTATATTATTCATAGACGACTTCTCCAGGATGGTTTGGTTAGGACTTATGAAGCACAAAGATGAAGCATTCGACAAATTCAAATCTTTCAAAGCCTTGGCTGAAAACGAATTAGAACAAAAAATTAAGTGCCTTAGGTCTGATAGAGGTGGGGAGTTTACCTCAAATGAATTTTGATTTCTGTGAAGAACATGGAATAAGAAGGGAATTCTCTACAGCTAGGACTCCTCAGCAAAATGGAGTGGTGGAAAGGATGAACAGAACAGTTAAACAAATGGCTCGTGCTATACTTGATGAGTCTGGAGCTCCCGCAACCTTCTGGGGTGAAGCTTCATTTGCTGCAGTTTTTATTCTCAACAAAACAAATGTCCGAGTGAACAACACTCAAACTCCTCATGAGCTCTGGTATGGTGAGACTCCTTCGGTAAAGCATTTCAAAATTTTTGGAAGCAAATGCTATATTAAGAATAATGATGAACAGCTTGGCAAACTTGAACCTAGAGCAGATGAAGACATTCTTCTTGGTTATTCTCCCCACAATAAAGCATATAGGTGTTACAATAAAAGACTTGGAAGAATTGTTGACAGCATTGATGTAGTGGTTGATGAAAAAGGATACATTCCTAGGCAAGTAAATTATGAAAATATTGAAGAGGATGAAGATTACCCTCAAAATCAGACTGATGATGAAGAAGAATCTCAAGAGGTACCATAGGAACAGATAAGGATAGAAGAGAAGACTCCATCCAGGTATGTTCAGAAGAATCATCCAGAATCTCAAATTTTGGGGCAAAAGGAGGCAGGTATACAAACAAGAAGAACAATTGCAGAAGCCTCAAGCTATTTGGCTTTGCTCTCCTCCACTGAACCACAAAATGTAAAAGAGGCATGCAAAGATGAATGTTGGGTCAAGGCAATGGATGAAGAACTTGAGCAGATCGATAGGAACAACACTTGGGAGTTGGTTCCTAGACCAAAAGATAAGAATGTCATAGGAACAAAATGGATCTTCAAGAACAAGTTGAATGAAAATGAGGAAGTTATTAGAAACCAGGCCAAACTTGTTTGTAAAGGGTATGCTCAACAAGAAGGAATAGACTTTGAAGAAACTTTTGCTCCCGTTGCTAGACTTGAGGCCATCTGAATGTTCCTTGCTCTCTCAAGCTTTCAAAAGTTTAAAGTATTTCAAATGGACATGAAATAAGCCTTTCTGAATGGAGACTTAGAAGAAGAAGTGTACATTGATAAACCAGATGGTTTCATTCTTGGGAATGATCCAAATCTTGTATGCAGACTAAAAAAGGCTCTCTATGGCCTTAAACAGGCTCCAAGGGCTTGGTACTATCTTTTGGACAAATATCTTCATCAACAAGGATTTTCAAAAGGATCAGCAGATAGTAGTCTTTATATAAAAATTGAAAATGACAAATTGTTAATACTTGTTGTGTATGCAGATGATATTATCTTTCACAGCAATGAAGAAGCACTTGGTGTGAGGTCTAGTTGGCACTTGATACTGGAGAGAAACCCTTTGTAACTATTGTTGGGTCATTCATCCTTGTCAATAAGATGTTAACGCATATTTGACTTTGGAAGGTAGTGCATTCTTGAGACAACCAAAGATAATTGGATCATTGGGACGAGAATCTAGAGGTATTTTTGCATGGTTTTAAAAAATCAGAGATTGATATCACTAATTTTTTCATTCTTTTCCAAACGATTATTGGTAAATTGGGTGAGAGTATGATATGTAATGGGACTGGAATCTATTCCTATAAAAATGATTTGTATATCATCAAAATAAGTAATTGATCTTGAAGGTAAGGAAAGGTACCAATCATAGGCGGGTCCAATTAGGGTTTGAAGAAACACCCTTACCATGACATATTCATGTATTATCTTGTGTAGATCACAAATGGCCAAAAATTGGTCCATCTGTTTATGTAGATTCATGATTTCATCATCATTAAACACAAAAAATACTCATTAATGTAAATTTGGAAACAAATGTTGCTTACCTTCTATGGCTACAAGACTTACCCGATGTCTTTGTATTTGGTATCTTTGTCTTATATTATTTCCTTTTTCTTGTCTTTGTTGATTATTTTCCAATTTATCCTTTTTAGGTGGTAAGAAGAGTGATGTCCCTTCATTCGTAGAGATTCTTCCTTCCTTAGAGAGATTCTTACTGATTATTTTTGTCAAAGGACCTTTTGGAACCTTATACTCCTCTTGATTCAAGTCTTTTCTTTATTGGAGACAAATTTTTGGATTTCATGGCATTGAGAGTTCTTGTTGGGTGAGAGATTCCAAGGATCTTTCAAATTCTTCTCTAGTTTTTATTGACTTCAAGACCAAGTCGTATAATTTATTCAAGATACTTATTTAATTTTCCAATCCAATGAGAGTATGAGGCTAGAATGGATCAGGTTGAGTCATCTACTAGGAAGAGAATATAGAGGGAAGAGTGACATCAAAATCCCTATAAAATAAAACACATGTTTCCCTTCTAGAGGATCAAATTAATCATATCAAATGGGGCATAGACCAAGAAATCCATTTCAATTCTAGCGATAACATGCTAGATGATTCACAAGGAATACAACCAGATTCCTCGCAAGGTGTTCTCATGATGCATGAATCACCCAAGCATGGGGGAAGGTAAAAAAATATACACTCATTGCATGATGTAGGCACATATTTGATAAATTCTAGCCAAACTGAGCCCATTTTAGGCTTGTTCACTGCTCCCAATTGTTACAAATGAAGTGCATATCATTGAATATTAGGGATATTAACCAAAAGGGTAGGAAGATAATCTTAAGATCCAAGTTGCAAGAACAAAATCCTAATATCTTCATGATGCAAGTAACTAAATGCAATCGTTATGTAACCACATAGTCTCTAAAAATATGTAGGCATAAAACATCAATATCTTCTCTAGACTCACCAAATGTTTTTCCACAAGGCACACACTAACAACACACTTTCAAAATATTGGGAAAATTTTAAGAGTTATGTTACTACTGTTTATGGCCCTCAACTTACAATATCTAGTCAAAACTTGATGGAGGAACTAAGATACATCAAATATATCAGTCAAGGGTAAGAATAGATAGTAGGGAATAGACTAGTTATGTGTGAGGTAGGAAAATTCTTGACAACATCATCCTAGCCCAGGAAGACATTTACTCTCTCAAGTCTTCGAAATCCCTAGGGATATCTATCAAATTAGATATGTCAAAGGCGTTTGATAAGGTCAAATTGAAATATATGAAGAAAATCCTTCTAGCCTCTAGCTTTCACACCACCTGGGTTCATTGGATCTTATTTCTTACCTATTTTGCTTTCTTTTCTATCCTAATCAATGGTTCATCCTGTACTACTTTCAAACCTTCCAGAGGAATCAACCAGGGAAACCCCCCATCCCCCTTCCTTTTTATTATCATTTCGGAAGGCCTAGGGTGCTACATTTTTGCAAGTTCAATGTTTGGAAGGTCTCTCCCTTCATCAATTGAAACCCCCTCTCTCCCATAATCAATACCTGGATGACACTATGATAATGGGAAATCAAATTGTTAAAGAAGCCAGAGTCACAAAGAGGTGCTACAGGAATTTATAGATGCCTCGGGAACTTTCATCAATGAAGCAAAGTCTCAAATATTATTTTTCAACACTCCCCTTATAATTCAATAGAACTTTTCCTTATTGGTTTCACAAGAAGCCCTTTGCCTTCTAAATACTTAGGAATACCTCTTACAAAAAATATATTAAGACAAGCTACTTGGAAGGATCTTCTTGCAAGTATGGAAAGCCATCTCTCCTCTTGGAAATTCAAATCCCTCAATATGGATAGAAAAGTGGTCCTCTTAAAGTTTGTCCAGTAAGCCATTCGATTTATTTGTCCTCAGCCCTTTTTTCTTCCAAAATGATATACAAAAAATAGAAGTATCCAATGATTTTTTTATGGAAAGGAAAAGGCATGGGACACAAATGGGCCCTCATTGCATGGGATATTTTTTATCCCCAAATACAACGGGGGGCTCAGAATGAGTGATATAGAAACCCTTGCAGAGGTGTTAAAAGAAAAGATATGGTGGTAGTGCTTGAAAAATGATAAATATATTTGGGCTTGCTTCTAGAAATTCAAATACACTAGAAATATTAGGCACCAAAAACTTGTTGGTATAATAGAATTAGTCTAGGGTTCTAATTTTTGGAATGCAATATAGTAGAAAAAAATTCTAATACAAGACCATTTCCACTTGGGAAGTGCGAAATGTTTTGGAAGCTATATTTTGGATGAAATCCTGGCATCAGTTCCCAAAGTTATGCTCACTTATAAAACTATTAGAATGAAAGAAACAACTCCTTATGACCTCTCTCTAGAATTATGTATATTTTTGGAATGACAACGACAACCTTCATAGCTAGTGGCATAGATAGATATTTCATTCTAACAATTTGGAAATGAATCTTCTTGTGGCCATTTCTCCTCTCTTGTAGGAATTGCAACAATGTCAATTTCTATAGCATGCAAAACCAAACATCCTCCATTGGGGATATTTTGCACTAGGATCCTTCACTCTCAAGGAGGTCAACCACATCACCATAGGATAGAAAACTCTTGAGAAGGGAGACATCTGGGAAAAAGATTGGCACTCAAAGCAATGGAAAAAAAATGCATTATTCTAATGGCATGGCATGCATGGAAAAATATTAACATGGGACAATCTCAAGAAGCAAGGTTACTTTTGACCTTCAATCTGTTCCTTTGGAGTAAGAGGAAACAATGGACCATCTTCTGGGAGGATGTCCATATAGTATGCAACTTTGGGATCAAAGCATAATTTTATCAATGAAATTGTATCTTCAAAAGTACTATATGAAAAACATAATAAAGCCATGGCACAACAATCCCTTCACCAATCCAATTCTCAATAAAATTTGGAAATTAGCTCCAAGATTTACTTTGTGGGAGGTTTGGAAAGAATTAAATAGAACAATATTTCAAGGAAATACCATAATCTACAATAACCTTTGGACCAAGGTTAAAAACCAGATACATGAAACTGTGAATCTCCAAGATTGGTCAAAGAATGATTTTAAAGGCCCAGAATTTAAACTTCAAATCCTTCAAAACTAGAGCTTAAATATGACCCCAACTTCATGTCCATAGAAAGCCAAACCCATGTTCAGCTACAACTCCATGCTTTGGTCTCTACCTCAAGAAGGTTGTTTCAAAATGAATTTCGATAGAGCCTATAAATGCAATCCTAGTCAAGCGGTCTATGGAGGATTTTTTAAAAATTATCAGGGCCAAGTTCTTCATATTTTTGCAAACTGCTCTACTTACAACACCAACATTGGAGCAAAACTACTAGGTGTAATCTAAGGCCTCACGCTTGCGGAAGATCTGGGATTAACGAAATTATTGGTCAAAGGGGACTCCACAACCATCCTGTCAATGTGTAAGAAAATAATCCAAGGTACACCTCCCTCAAAAATATCAAAGCATTGGATATTGAAGATGTTACTAAGCCTATTATAAAATATTTCGGTGGTCTTAATATCTCATGTTAAAATAGCAACAAACAAATTGGCAGATAGACTAGCAAATAATGCAATTGAAGGTACTTCCAATAGCTTGAGTCTCTCTTGGACAATAGGAACCAATAAACCTGTACTCAATGATTGTAAAATATTAGTGGGGCAAGATTCTCCTCCATCATGAGTGCACATCGTCTCACTCAATCAAACACTTGATTCTTATTAGTGTCACTCGTAATTTCCTGGTATGTTATAGTTTATTTTATGATCCCTATGATAAGTATAATATCATTTTCAATATCAGTAAAGAATATTTAATGGATTTTAGCTTAAAGTTTATTATATTTTGGGATAAAGAAAGCTCAGTTTCCCATGGGAAAGCCTTGTCAATGTGACAACAAATATGTATACTTTGACACATATGTGGATTTGGTTTCAAGGAATGTACAGACAATCTAATTTTCATCTAGGAAGAGTGGATCAAGATCAACTCTCAAATGTCTTTTATTTTTTTACTTAATTTAAATTTTTGAACTTACATAAAAAGTCATAGGAGAACATTCATGATATTTCTTTGCTCATTTAAAAGTCTCAAAACCATAAATGACAATCCTTCTCAAAAATATCTCTTTGCAAGAGTCAAAGGATAATTTTATTGACTTTAATATTTGAACAAAGTAAGTGCCTAAATCACTTTAGAAAATCTTAATACTTAAGCGTAAAGTAAAGGCATTCATCCTTAAGGGACTTAGATTGGGGTCCCACGACCCAAATAATATGAGGTTACCTAGAAGAAAAATAAACTACAACGGATCATATTTACAAATATATAAGACAATTCATAAATCTAGATGATCAAATATTGGGGAGAAAGAAATGGAATTTATTTAAAACAAGAAAAAGGACACTTACAAAATTGCAGAAGGACAACTAGTGGAATGAATTCTCTCTCTCTTTTGGTAGAAGTTGTTGTTAGACTATATCTTGGATTTCAAATGTCTTTTAATCTAACCACTAAGGTATTTATTTAGGACTAAAAATTTTGTTTAAATATTTTCTAAGCCAATTTCAATGTACTCCTTCATTAGTGGGAAAACTATCTCTTTTTTTACTCTTAGTGTAAATATGTACTCCTCTATGTCTTATGCATCTAATCGTAGTTTGTAGTTGGTCTTCATAGTCATCTAAAAATTTAGCCAACTACTTCTTGATCTCATATTCTAAAAAACCTTTAAAGTTGTCAAAATCGCCAGCCCATGATGCTTTGATAATATTCAAATCCTCTTGCAACATATCCTTTGGAATCAACATAGAATCTCTATTAATTTTAGATCCTTAAAATCCATCAAAAGCTTTTATATCTTTGAATAAATTATTGCTCCTACAGTCATCAATACTCAAAAATTCAAAAATAACATTTTCTAGCATTTTAATCCTTCATGCCATCTTGCCTTGAGTTGCTTGATTCTCTTTCTTGATGGAAGGCCTTATTCATTCTTCTGAAAATCACTAAGAGTATTGATTTTATTAATGAAATTCATTGAATAATTTTCAATGAATTATTAATCATGATCCAAATATTTAGAAAATGAAGAAATTCTGTGAGAAAAATTTATTAAATATAAAGAAATTTCACACACTTCCTCAATTGTTTCTAGTCACTTATTAATATTTACTGCAACATAGGATCTAATACCATTTAACAATTTTGATGCTTTCTTAAATTTATAGGGTTTGTTGGGGGTGATTTCTACTGTAACTTTAGGTGCTTGAATAGCTAAATGGGGCATAGATAAAGGTCTGGAACTAATATCTTTTCAAGCTCACTTATATTTCTTTTTAACCTTATATTTTCAAGCTCTTTCACATTCATAAAGTGATAATTTTTTGTTAATTTTTGAAACTGCGGTAAAAGTTCACTTTGGAAAACTTATATGATGAAGATATTGATTGCAATAGATTCCTCTTTTTGAGAGGATCAAAATCGACCTAAATATCACCAAATTTGGTCAAGCGGAAGTTGAGTTTTGAATTATTTTATTCATACATGTATTATGGAATGGGTCAGCCCTAACCACATGTGTAACTTCTTAGGTCGGCCTTAATGCCAAGTGGGCCCTCATGAAACCATATGAATAGAAGATACCTCAATCTCATTTGGACAGATTCGATCAAGCTATCTCCTCTTCTCTTTTGTCTTTGCTAGCACAGGTTCGATGGAAGAAGTTCATGCAAGGGTCTGAAATCACAGGTGTGATGTTTGCTCTTAGTTAGGTTTTTTGTTTTTGAACGCTGGCACAAAACATGGAATTTTAGTCCCTAGATGTTGGAACATAATGGTCATGATAACATATAGAGAGCCTTAGAAGCTGGCACAAACACTTATGGGAGTGTCTAGGGCTTCAGAGGTAGACCTGGAGGTGTTCGTCCCTAGATGCTTGCGTAAAGTGGCCCTGAGAGTGTCCAGGTTGTCTTGGACACGTGCATAATAACTTCATGGGAGCATCCCAGAGATTTTAGGTAGATTTGGTAAGTTGGTCCTCAGACGCATGCACAAAATGGCCTGGGATCGTTCGGGCTACCATAAACACTAGCACAACTCCTCCTCCCCGTGTACGAGACTCATAGATGAGATTTCAGTATTCCACTTACACTTAGTGACAACAATGTTCAATAGTGTTCATATCAGTGACAACAATATCCAACAGTTGACTTCAGTTTGTGACAACACATTACAACCATCAAAATCAACATTTTGTCTTCAAGCATGATTATATTTGTTTCATGGATATCATAGTTGTTTTATTACATAGATAAAGTTATGGATCATTGTACTCTCTTTTTCTCAATCATTTGATGACAATCTAAGAAGAAGAATATTTGCAAGGTTTTTCCCCATAGTGGATTTTGCCTTAGTCTCGGACCAATCACAGTGTCTCAATGTTTGTGCATGCTTTTCTTCTATTGTTCCTTTATGTTCCTCTACATTGATGATGATGATGATGCTATTTCTATATAGTTGCATATGATGATGAATAATGGTGTAGATCTGAATTATGTAATGATGATATGGCGTGAACTTAATGTATTAATGATGAAATTCAATTATCAAAGCAAAGAAAAATGTATCCCTATGAAAAATTAACATGGAATCATATATGGGTTGAAGAAAATCCATGGAGATCACCCTGATGATGACACCTTTGATGTAAGAAAGAAGAGGATGGTGGAGACCTAAAATAATTCTAGGTTTTGAAGAAAAAATTATGCAACTTTATTATTAGGGTTTGATGGGTTCTATTTGGTTAGGGTTAGAAATAAAATCCTGGTTTATGGAAACAATATGAGATATGAAACCTAGTATGGTCAGTGAGAAGATGCTTAAGCACTTGTGGGAGATTTTATGAAGTCCTAGATGGGATAATCCCTGGCATACCTTGGTGGATACTTGAAGGCAACATTGGTATATGAACTATGGACATTTATGGCTCTTGAATATTGGTTCAAGAGGGAGTGGATCACCTCTCACTGAAGATAAATATTTCTTGACTTATGATGTCTCTTACTTGTGTCTAGATTTATAGATATGATAATTATGTTTATTGATTATACTTCTAACATATGTATTTGAGTATATGGATGTTTCTAGCCTCCATGATGAGTCGTGATGAGATAGATCCTTCTTGAGGATCA
This sequence comes from Pinus taeda, assembly GCA_000404065.3. NCBI lineage: Eukaryota > Viridiplantae > Streptophyta > Pinopsida > Pinales > Pinaceae > Pinus > Pinus taeda. Next base: position 187,681 of record APFE030513709.1, read on the forward strand.
TTTGAACTGTAGGAAGGATGGCTATAGATGGAAAAGGTTAAGAGGCATTATACGATGACAAAGTTCTTCAAGCTGCTTATGTCTAATGAAAATGTGCACATGTATTTGATTATCACAATGTATTATTGGTATGTTGTGTTTTAGCTATTGGCTCAGTAAGCCCTAAGGAAGAATGAGAATGTATCTTTATTTAATGTATCATATGTGCATATGAAAGTGACTTGGATCTATGTTTCCTATGATGAAATGATGCACCTGGTGTTGAACATTTTGATCTTCTTGAATTCAATGAGGCCATATAATGTTGATACATTGGTACACTTGATGTTTGGCTAACATCTATCTATTGGATATCTTGATCCTAGAAAGAAGGATAGAACCTTGACTCTAGTAAATGATACACTTGGTACTTGTCATGATGGATTTCACATAGAAGGATAGCTCATTGACTCATATACTTGAGTTTGCTGATAATTCTTGTGATAAGCATGATGAAAGAATACGAGAGATTAACAAACTTGTTGTTTATGATAAAGCTTTATTGAATGACCTTACTTGATCTTATTAATTATGATAAGCATGGAAACCTTGATGTTAGAGGTATAACTATGAGATAAATATTCTATATCTCTTACAACTTGTGATCTTTTCTTGACAACATATGGTTAAAATGAATGTCCTAAGTTGATGGAGTGACTTGATATAAAGTGTTATTGTATTCATAAACTCTAAAAATGATGTTGTATCTATATGTTTCTTTGAGTCTAAACCTTTGATGAAATATTGATGTCATGATGCTGACAGCCATGATAGATATGTGTTTATGATCTAACAAATCTATTGTTGATTGAATCTAGTAGATATAGGCTGATGACATGAATAAATATTGGATAATATTTTCACTAGACTCATATTACTATTTGCATTTTGTGCTGCTAAAGAATGATTTATGTGCATCTAAGAGTATTGATCTACAACCAAGTCTCATATCTACATAAATTAGGTTTTCTTCTTTGGACGCAATCAGATCTTGGATATCTCATCCCTGGACACATGCATGCTAAGGCCCAAAGAGTGTCCAAGAATCTAAAGGCACTCCCATTCTAACCTGAAGGGAGCATCCGTGGGTTTGACTGCAGTTGACCATAATTTGAAGCTTTATGAAGCTATCTAAAATCTGAGTCAAGGTGTCTTTGACATTTTCTACATCTGTAATCTGATTCCTAAAAAATTTGGGTTAAATTGCTGATTACATAAAAATGAAGTATTGTGCATGACATCGGATGGTCACCTGGGAGATTCCTATCCTACAGATGTGTGGTAGATAATAACGAGATCTGCAAGTGGGAAAAGGTTGAATGTTTCACATAATATGAACATGTAGATAGAACTTGTGTTTGCAAATGACTGGGACATACATATAGATATGTCACTATTTTTGCGCTACAAGAGGATGGCATGATTTGGCTGATTGATATAGATGAGCAGTATTTAGTGTTGTGTCATGATACTTGAAAATAACTTGGAATTTTGAATTGATGGTTAAGATATGTTTTGGCTACACATCTCTCTACAATAACAAATTTGGACTTGATCAGATGTCTAATGATTTGATCTGACAATTGTTGATTTTCCCTACTATCTATATTATGTGGGGATAACGACTTTTGTGAATATTCAAATTTTTGTTTGTTTGTTTGTATTGGCCTCCTTGCTCCTAGCACAATGGTTTAGGTAATTTCCATTGTGATTCAGCATGAAAATGAAACACGCGTGACTCATCCTTGGTGTATGCCTTTGCAACTAGTAACAAAAATGTCTTATGAGTATGACTTGATCAAGTTTGGATTGATGATGCAAGGTTGATGACAACTTGTTGGTATGATAATTAATGAAGTCAAAAATTGATATGGGCTCTCCCTGTCACTCGATTGAAAGAATTGATACTATGATATTGATGTCTTTGATGATGGTCGTGCTTCTAAACATTGATAAGATGACTCTATTGATGTGATGGTACAACAATTATTTATGTAAGGATGATTGTGTTGGCTTATAAAGGCATTATGCCTAGAGAATTGCAATCCAAATATGTCTATATTTGACAGTTATCTAATGAAATCAGGATGATAAGTTCCAAGGTATGGCTTTGATATTGATTATGATTTTGGTTTTATATATTAATGATATACTTGTGAAAGGTGATGAGCCTATGATGATCTAAATCAGAGGGAGATGGCTTCTAAAGCCCAAAATGATGTATCATGGCATGATGAATCAATTTCTAAAATTTGGGAAAGAAATTCCATATTGAAAATCTACTTGAAATGAAAATGAATCCTTGTATACTCATATTTGAAGTTCAAGATATTGTTATACTTGACATGGAATCCGATAGTTGATTGAAGAATTAATGTTACTTTTTAAACATCCATATATATGTATGATGTGCATATAACCTGAATACATTCATGAATGAGCTGCTTCATTCAAAAAGAGTTTCGACTGAGCATGATTTGAAATATATGCATGAGGTGTTCTATTTTTTAGAATGAGATATTTATCCTAGGATATGTTTTTGCATAGATGTATTGATGATATTTGAGATTATTGTTGATAAGAGCATTTAGATGTTGCTTTAGATCTGCTATGATATCCTGGATGAGAGGTCCATAGTACAATTGAGGATTAATACGATGTTGCTAGCATGGTTAGCTATGAGATAGAATGAATAATATCCTTAGAGAGTTGTCTGAGCATGATCTATATATGACATGAATACATTGTGATGACATAGAGTGAGATCCGATTGGTAGGAAGTCCCATATTTATAGTTGGGACTGAGATACTCTCATACATTGAGAAAATGGGGCTGTTGGAAACAAGCTCAAGCTTGTGGTGGACACCTCCTTGAGAGGGAGGATGATTATGGTATCATTTGTGATTTATATGATTATATATGATCTGACATGATATTTGATTTGTTGTTCTATATGAACAAGAAAAAATTTCTATTGAGAGAAGCTGATACCAAATTTGAGTATGATGAAAGAAGTGTTGATTGAGGACACTAAGCCAACTCTTCCCCCCTATTTGAGCTCCCATGGTGAGGAATTGAGGGAGAAGGGCTGCTGGGGTTGAGGGAAATATAAACAATAGGGCATGACCCCTATCTATTACCCATAAGGTTGAAGGTGCTACTCCCATGTCTGGTCTTTGCAGAGTATACCCCAGTTGGAAACATACCCAAAAGCAAGGCTTGTTGGGAATATGCTCCTCATTTGGCCAAAAATTTGAGACTGTACTTGGGGGTATACAAACCAAGGCTATTATGATGCAATTATTATACCACATTACTACTAAGAGTCATTATTGGTAAGATCGGTAGGTAATATGATTCCAGGTTGAGGGTAAGCTCCCCGATGAAATTCCAGGTTGAGTGTGAGATCCTCGATGAGATTCTAGGTTTGAGGGTGTACTCCCTAATATGATGAGTTATCCAATTGCTTGGCATGGGTGGAAGCTATTGCCACCCAATGTGGTTCCAAGTTGAGATGTGCTCCCTAATGATATGCTCTCTGATGATGATTGAAGATGATATTCCGTGTAGCAGCCCTTTGGTAGGGATTCTATGTAGCAGACTGATGGATAGAGGGTGGTAGCTTAAGCTCCCCTCCAGTAACAAGTTCTTCTTCTTCTAGATCCAAGAATGTTCAACATATGAGTAGGAACAATCAATAGATAAGCAGGAATAAGAAAAAGATATATTGAGATGTACAATGACGATAAGACACTTAAGATGGAGATGGCATGATGACTACATGTCAGATATGATCTGTGATGATACATGATGACACTTGAATATTCCAGAATGGCATATTGATCAATGGACATACATTAGCAGGTGGAATTATCCCTAGTTGAGAGGGAGTGTTAATTTTTGCAACTGTGGTTAAATTACACTTTGGATAGATTATATGTCGAAGATAATGATTGCAATATATTCCTCTTTTTGAGAGGACCAAAATTGACCTAAAGATCACCCGATTTGGTTAAGTAGAAGTTGAGTTTTGAATTATTTTATTTATACATGTATTATGGAATTGGTCGGCCCTAACCACATGTGTAACTTCTTAGGACGGCCTTAACCGCAAGTGTACCCTCATGAAAGCCTATAAATAGAAGAGACCTCAAGCTCATTTTGACACATTCAATCAAACTATCTTCTCTTCTCTTTTGTCTTGGTTCACTCTGAGTTAGGGTTTTCTGGTTTCTAGACGTTAGCACAGAACAAGAAATTTTAGTCCTTGGACACTGGCACATGGTGGTAATGACAACGTCCAAAGAGCCTTGGACGTTGGTACAAAATCTTATGGGAGAATCTAGGGCTTCAGAGGCAGATGTGGAGGTGTTGGTCCCCATAAGCTCGCACAAAGTGGTCTTAAGAGCATCCAATTGTCTCAGACGTGTTAGCGCTTGGAATTCACCTAGGCTGAGATAGACAAACTCTCAAGGCTACATCAAACCATTTCACCTCGTAGCTAGCCCTACGAGGTATGAGAAGGCTCTCTCGGGTCAGATTTGATAGATTTTTCAATAGGATACGCTGACCAATTAGGAATAAAGATTTTAGGCTAGTAAATTGATAAGGGGGGTTGATTTAAAGATTTTTGGTTTTTTGGTGGCAATTAGAGGGAGTGCAATTCAGGGTGCGGGGATTGAGCACAGTTTTTGCAGGGGGATCTTTGGGGCAAGGTAGGAGTGAGCGCTGATGCCTTAATCTGAGATGGATGATCAGGGATGATAGAGAAAGAGCTAAAGAGGGCAAACAACCATTTGAATCCTCTCTAGATAGCAGAAAACATAAATTTTGAACAAACTAAAAAGCCGAGCATGTCAAAGCATGTATTCAAACTTTACCACTTCATCTGTCCAAATAGAAGCAAAAGAGAGATGTGGAATACGTAAAAAAACTTACAAGAACATGTAGAGAACACACCATCAGCACAACAATCCACAAGAATCCACAAGGATGTCTGCAAAACCCTGGCCTTCCTCTTCTTAAAATTGCATAGATAGATGTACAATATACAATAAAGCTTTCTCCCACAAGAGTCCAACCTTCCAACCTCTCAAAATGACTAAGAAAACACATAATATAGGCAAGCTAACCTCTTCCCTTGCCTCTAGGGGTCGAGCTCATCCTTTTAGGAGCAGTTTGAACTAATTCCAAACTAAGCACTAGATAATAGGCAGCTCAACAACTTGCCTCTATTACTTAGCTAACTGATTCATGCATTAATTATTCACTTTTTACATCAAGGAAGCTTCTAGAAGAGTAAAGAGAGGTAAAATCTATCAAAGTGCCATGAAAATATTACATTTATCCATCATCTACAAGTAAAAATGGTCAACCATAGTCAAAACAGTGTTTTTTGACCAAAAAAGGTCAATTTTGTTAAAGTTGGCTCTCACTGCCGTGCCCCCTGGCTCTCATTGCCGCGCCCCTTTGCAGCAACTTTTGAGTGGGTTCCACTAGTCCAAATCAGGTGCAAGATGGCTCATTGGAAAGCTTAGTCTGTCTGCTTTCCATCCCAAGTGGAATTTCTGAATTTGGAGTTGATTTTCCCCCTCAAAAACCATTTCTCCCAAGGTTACTTTCTGCAACTCAAAAAGTGGGCAGAAAGTCATTTTTTTGATGTATTTTGAGCTTTTGGAGGCTCAAATCTCAAAATTAAACTTCTCCCGAGTATTGGTAATTTTTCTCTTGGCATGCCCTTTCCAAAAATGCCAAGTTTGCAAAATTCCGAGCAGTCCTTCAAAATGTCTGCGCGCGTGACGCGGACGCGACACGGGAAAAACCTGTAATTTTACCAAAAATTGACAAAATGCTCCAAAATTTTCAAAATTTTCAAATCTTGATGCTGGATCAAGGCTGATCAATATCATGATGAATGAAGGATGCTTCAGCCAAGATGGATAGTGGATTTGTCCTTTTCTTCTTCTTGCGGACCTCTAACAGCTTTCGTTGGAGGATTTTGTTTCTAGCCTTACAAACATGCAATCTTGCCCAATAGTGTGTTTTCATGCGACGTAGCAACTCTTTGTCACGATTTGCCTTTGCAAACAATCTCTCCAAATGTGCATTTACACGAATAAGCATGGACTCCCGATCAGCACGCAATAGGTCACCAGGCCTCCTA
>APFE030513709.1:193893-214457 GCA_000404065.3 Pinus taeda
TAAATGGCACAAAAAATTCACAAATGACAAAATTTTCTCCAAATTTCTTGAAATTTGGGCTGGGAGTCCCCAATCAAGTACCATGCTCAGCCAAAGAGGCTTTGGCCAAAATTTGGAGTGGATCGGGCATTTTCTTTCGTTTTTGTGTGTTGGCCAACCGTCCTTGGAGCATCTTCGTTCTCGCCGATATTTTTGACATTTCTCTCAAACCATGACACCTGTGTAAAAATTGAAGGATTTTTTTCTTCCTTGGAATGTGGTGGACAAAAACCTCTCTCAGTTTTCCAAAATTCATCTCTGATTGCTCTAAAACCTCATTTGAGTGAAACTTGCCCTGATGTGTGAAACAAGGAATTTGGTCGAAATGAAGTGAAATGAAGGGGATAGGGGGCTTCTAAATTCTTGGGGAGATTTTTGGGAGTGGGGAGGGATGTTAGGAAGCAGGGGAAAGTGGAATCTCAGAGATTGAGTGAGGGGAAGGGGTCCAAAAGGGCAAATCATAGGCCAAACCTAGAAAATTGCGTTGTAGCTAGAAACTAGGGTTTGTGCAAAAATGAGGATTTTGGGGAATCTGAGTGTTGGGAAGTGTATGATATGGTACTTTAAGGATAGGGAAAGGTGTATGAACATCAGGAAACAAGTTTTGCCATTGATTTGACCATCCAAGAGAAATTGGCTTCAAAACCCTAGGAGAGGGAAATGAGCTTGCCAAGGCACAACTGAAGCATGAACAAGATGTAAAATGACTCATTAGACACTGACATGATAATGACAACCCTATGAATGATGATAGAATCAGCTAAATGATGACATAGACCGCCATTTGGACAACTTTAGAAGGAGTGAAAGCAAACCCTAGACCTAATGCCTAGTGACCAAAATTTGCTTGAAAACTCTTTGAAATGACAAAATTTGACCTTGACACTTCAAAATCACTTTGTAAGAGCACATTTGATCATTGGAGGAAGGCTGGAAAGACTGACACTAACAAGACGCATGCACAATAACTTCATGGGAGTGTCCAAATTTTTTTTCGTTGATGTGGTAAGTTGGTCCTCAAACACATGCACATGATGACTTTGGAGCACTTGGGCTACCAAGATGCTTGCAAAGCTCCTCCTGCCTACGTTCGAGGCTCATAAATGAAATTTTAGTATTCCGAAGATTTTGCTTAGTGACAATAGTGTTCAGATTAGTTACAACAATATCCAGTAGTTGAGTTTAGTTTGTGACAACACATTATAGGCATCAGAATCAGGGTTTTGTCTTCAAGCATGATTAGATTTGTTTCATGGATATCATAGTTGTTTTGTTACATAGATAAAGTTATGGATCATTGTAATCTCTTTTGCTGAATCATTTGATGACAATCTAAGAAGAAGCTATTGGTATGATTATTAAGCGGTGTACTAACAAATAATTTATGCAGTACAATATCAATGCATTTTCACCTTAGAGATTAGACTTTATTAAATGAGATTTCAATTAGTGTTGAAAGGAGAAAATAATTGATTTTCACGAAGTATGGAGTATAAGAAGAAAAATGGTATTACAATATGCCTTGTGTGGAAGAGTAGGTGTGTATAAGAATGAATGGGCGAGTCTTCTAAATTGAAAATTGGCTAAGTATGCAGCAATGTGAGGGTGAGTAGTGTGAAAACAATGTGTGGAATATAGGGAGGTGTGGGGAGTGCAAGATCATGAAAAAGTTTTTCACACTACTTTTTAGGAAAATGACTAAGTATGGAATCGGGGGTAAGAAAATAAATACATGATGGTGATTATATTGCAAGAAAATAGATAAGCAACACTATCTCCTTCATGATTTGTTGAACATATAGAAAGGAGCTAGTGTGATTTGCAAAAGTGTGTCTAAAATAAACAAACCTACTTCTACTAATGTATATGCTCATCATGAATCTCTAATGATGCCCTCATTCAAGAAATAACCCAATACTCATGACACTTTTATTAGGTTTATGAATAATTTATTTACACCATATTTCAAAATTTGTTCTTGTATTTCTTTATAATATATTCTTTCACAAAAATGGATTAGAGCATAAAGTTCATTTGAATACCTTTCGATAAATCTAGTTATGTTGTAATTATTTTCCATTTCTAATTGTATGGACAATGCACCATTATTAGATTTTCATATTGAACTCGTTATATGAAAATTATGATTGATGTAAAATGGGCCATACCACATCAATGCCAATAAGGTGGTGTTAATGCCACACAAGGGTTAAAGTCCTCCAAGAAATGACAATGGTTTGTCCCTCACGGGCTAGCGCACCCACAAAAAGTAACCAATACATAAGAAAAATTTTAAGGTCACATGCCATGAAGTGCGACACAATTTCCCACCTTTTGATAAGTGATTGATGCTCTATACCTTGTCATCCTTGAAAATCATATTGTCAATAATTTACATCATGATTGATAAAATTTGCAAAACAATAACATGTGAAATGTGCCCATTATTTCTTTTCTAAGAAGAAATATGGAAATTCCATCTATCAAATACAAAATCATATCAATGAATTAAGATTTCTCCATAACACTTTTACCCCTCTTATGAAACTTTTCAAACATGTACATATTCAGATAAAACAAAGACTAGTGTTGATGATAACATTTCCATTTAAGTAACTCCCCTTGTTTAGGGTTTCCTTTGAGATTGTTACCAGCCAAAATGGGTAACCATATAGGAGAAAAATAGGTCATACAAGAATATGTGTGGTTTTGATTCCAAATTTATTATGTGCACGATCTCATTAAAGATGTAAATGTATCTCTAGCAGTCAACAAGGACATTGCTAAATTGGTGGGCATTGTAGTCATTGATGTGCCAAATTCCTGGGGTATGCTATTATCAAGAAAATCATGTGCTTCAATAGCTGTCCAATTGAAAATGGAATTATCATATGCCACTATTCCTGATTCTAATGGGACAACATTTATATTATATAGGTAACGTTAGTTTCTTGATCATGTTGAAGACATTGAACCATTACCTTTTCATATCCCTAGTAACAATGAAACCATAATTAAAAAAATAAAGGATGTGAATCAAACACTTCCCAGTGGACCTTTAAAGCCAATTTATACTCTTTCTTCTCAAGAGGTTTTCCACATTGAGAAGTTTAATTAAAGGCTAACCATCGCCAAGAAGCGGCGGGTCTAAAAACTAAAGAGGGGCTACCAAATAGGTGATATTTTATTGGTTTATAAGGAACTTATGCCTGTTAGGATCCATGGAAAAGTAGGTGTGGGATAATTTTATATTTCTAAGTTTGATGGTGAACTTTTACCATCACAAGTGAAGGGGATCCACCTCACTTTCTTTTATGGAAACTAACATGTCTTTAGCATGAATTGTAACTGAGTTGCATTGTGTATTGTGTGAGCATTCTAACATCATTCATATAATGTTTTATGCTAGAATATATGGCATTAAGAATAAATTTGAATTACTGTGTGGATTTATTATTCTCATATAAAACATGGGTGACACCCTACACCTAATGCACATGCTCCCAAACAAGTTGATTGCAATGTGTAGGTTACATGTGTGTGAGTTTAGGAATTGTTAGAGTTCTCATGAATTCCCCATTCAAGAATATGGATCATGTGCTCTACGGTGATCTCATGTCTCGGATTTGGAACTAGATGTTACCCACCAAAATGGGTAACCCTATAGGAAAAAAAATTCTCCTATTCTTGGTAGCCAACCAATCAACCACATAACTAGTGTCCCTTGACATCCACCACTAGCCGACGATATGTCGTATATCTCTTCCACTTACTTCAGCCATTATCTCCTCACCCATCTGACATGAGCACATGGATGAAGTCGGGCCTCCACTCAAATGGTACTTTGGTCATTTTACAATCGAATACTTATAATTTATTTGTTTTGGGCATATGATATGGATTATGGGGTGATCTTGAACTAGGATGAGCTTTGACCATGATATTGTTTTCTTACCTTAAATCGAGGGTTAATATTTGACCTTAGTCCAGTGGGACCTACCTTAATGCCACTTTGGATATAGGAGGGGCACTACTTGGGAAGCCTTGATTGAGATAACATAGTTCCATCTTCTCATATACCATCCTCAACACTTTCCATATTACATTATAAGAACTTACCTCACATCCATTCTTCGGGTTCAACCTATCATGAGTTCTTTCGGATTTGTCACATATATGTACACATACTTGGGTAGGGTTTGGAAACTTTTCCCTAGGAGGTTGATGCAACTAAAAGAAACAGAAAGAGCCACTATCATGGTCACAATAAAACAAAAATAAATAAGACCAAAATGCAAAATATGGCCAGGGACATACTAATAAGCACGTGGGAAACAACCTACCATGAGTCCTACCTCACTTTGTAATATGCCCAATTTTGTGAAGCATGGAAATCACTAAGGAGTTTTTGGTAATATTAATTAAAAAGGGTGAATATTATTTTATTAGAGAATGAAGGAAAAATAGTATTTTATTGGAGAATGGTGGAAAAATAATATATATTGGAGAATGGAAGAAAATTAATATTTTATTGGAGAATGGTGGAATAACATTATTTTATTGGAAAAAGGGAGCAAAATTATTATTTTATTATAAATGGAAGAAAAATTCAATAAGAGGAAAATGGCCCCCACCAATAAAATAATATTAAAAAGGAGTCTAGAAGCATGGGGAGAAATTATAAATGGAGAGACTCATTTGTTGGGAATTATATCCCTAACATATCTCTTTGACATTGAAAGAAACTCAAGCGATTTTCAAACTTAAGGGTTTCAATCGAAACTCTAATTTGATTTTGGTGGACTTCGAGTGCCACCCTAGTTAGCTTTTGGGGAAGATCACCTAATATCTTCCATTTGTGTTTATTGAAGGAAAAAAAATTCGCAAGGGGCTGAATGACTGGGAAATACAAGGGATGAGTTCATTCTTTGTGCCACCCTAGTTAGCTTTTGGGGAAGATCATCTGATATTTTCCATTTGTGTTTATTGAAGGAACAATCATTGGCAAGGGGCTGAATGACTAGGAAATACAAGGGATGAGTTCATTATTTTAAGAGGGTTGGGCTTCCAAGGAGATCAAGTACATCTCTTACTTATTTGTGAGAGAAGAATGCCAAGGACAAAACATTTGCAAAGATCAAATAGTTTGTTGATGTCCGAGATTGAAGGAAGTCATCTAGTGAAGTAGGGCCAATTTTATTGTTCATATGGATGGCCAAGCTATTTTTAGCTTGACATGTAGTTTGTATATCTCTCCAAGGGCTAAAATATCCAGCTTTAGAATTTTCCAAGTGAAGAGATTGATCTACATTGTTAGGTGGCCTAAGATCAACAATTAAGCAAGGTTGAGTTTTTCATCAATTCTCCAAGAGGAAAATTGTTCATCATACTCAGAAATGTTAGAACCAAAAGGAAGGCTCTATCTCTATCTTAAGGGAAGGTGTATTTTTGTCATTAGAAGGGGGTTGTGTCATCTAAAAAGAAAAGGGGGTCTGAATTTCATTTAACACCAACACTTAATCCTCTAAGGGTTGGTGGTTTAAAGGGAGCATTTTTTCATGAGGTGGTGGCATGAAATTCAAAGATTTATGGGAAGGTCCAAATTTTCCTTAAGATTGTGTGACTAGAACTTAAGAAGAGGATCCCCTATCAGCTTCAAAAATACATCCTTTGTCTTGTAGCAATGTGAAGGTGGGTCAAATACTTCTTGGGTTGACTATTCACTCATTCCAAAATTGGAATTTTTATTGGACCAAATTGGTAGCCCTGTAGTGGAATTTTTACTTGTACTCCATTCATGGGCTTTCATATATGATATAGATATGTTTTGATAAGTAACTGTATATATCAACTGAGCATGGGACTTATATACTTAATGTCAGAAACATTTTTCCAAAAAATAGGCACCTTTATACTTTGAACTTTTTGTTGTGTAACATTTGTAATGTTGGGACTAATTGATGTTTCCAAATAAACAAAGAAAGAGATCTTTGATACCGAGTATGTAATTTGATGTTTCCTGAAGGTTAAGGTGTATGAATCTTTGACTGTTGGGGAACTTATAGTAGAGGCCTTTGTAACCTTTTACATTCAAAATTTAATAAATATCAACTTTCTGAAGTGTTTATTTAAATTTTTTCAGTTTTGCATATGTCCATGTAGATGAAATACTAGAGGAAAGAAACTACAATACCTTGCATGTAAAACAATTGCTAAAATACCATAATGAACTAGACCAAGAAACTTAGAAAATTAGGGAGAAAATCAAGATATTCCTAGTGGGAACATTACAGTGGTATCAAAGAGTGATCTTGGCTAGCTTTGGGGAAACCAACGAGATCATGGAGGAGTTGGTCATGCATGTACAATGATTAGTGGGTAATGGGCATTACAGTGACTCAAGGAAGAAAGAGTACATAGGGAATCTTGGATGAGATCTTTAAAAATAATGAGAAAATAATAAAAATGTTGGCCTAGTTGAGTAGCGGTAAGAGGGTACATTGAAGCCATCCTTATTTTTATGACTAACACCCTAGAGATGCTCATGCCACGAGGGTGAAGCCATTTACACCATATAGGGGAATTTATCTGAATTGGGACATGTAGATGAGAGTGAGAAAAATAACCCTCCCCAACTTTGATGGTTCAGTTAGGAGCTTTTTTAGAGAGTGGGTGTAGAAACTGGACACATAAATCCAGCTAAACCCCATGATAGAGGTGGATGCCATTAGGTATGCCACTTTGCATTTGGATGGAGATGCCTAGGAGTGGTGGTACAACAGGATGATCAGTTTGGATCATGTAGGAATCACATCATACGTAGAGTTCACATGGAGGCTCGTAAAGAGATTTGACTTGAAGGGAACCATACCTCCTCAAAAGGAGTGGAAACGATAGTTGGATAATGAGACTAGGAGGGACCTACGAAGGTGGAACTTTGTTTTAAAATTTCAAGAGTCGTGGACCCCAAGGCATAGGTACAATAAGGGAAAGGCCATGGAGGTGATTCCTAACATCGAGCACGAGGAGGATATTGTGCATTAGGAAGATAACCCCTATGGTTGTGGTTTGGACTTGGATCGGCCTAGTGTAACTCAAGAGTCACCACTATTGGGCAACCCATTATTGGCTCAAGTTGAGATATTGGCAGAGAGAGTAGAGAATTCACCCCTAGAGCCATCCATTCATGAGGCACAAACAGGCACAAATATACCCAAACCCGTGACATGGTTTTCAGATGGAAACCACCTACAACAACATGGAGGGGTGTGAGCTAGATGAGGATGTTATGCATGATGAGATATCTATGGAGGGGTATTTTGTGACTCATGTTGAGTCCATGTTGGAGGAGGATAAGAAACCATATTTTGGGCCAACCATTGATGTGGAGAAGATAGATGCACAAGAAACCAATAGAGCAATGATATATCCATACAATAGCTCTCTTTAGGCCTATAAATTTGTGGCTGAGAACATTGCTATATTACCTTTGCACAAGGGAGGCAAAGCTACCTAGATATATCATATGCACTGATAAGGCCATTAGGATGAGGCAACATGAGTTGCACAAGGCACAACATATGCATGATGGATTTATTACATGTACATGTATTCGTGCATTCGTTCCCTACCACAGGGTTAGATGGAAATAGGTACTAAGATGGTACTCATTAGAGAGGGTTGAATATATTCATGGTCATAGTTGAACAGGGGTTGTGGGTCGGCAGAGGGGTTCGAGGGCCAAACTGTTGTTGGGGTCTAGGTGGGATTCCCCATCACATCATTGATTTGATTATTGATGATGCTAGTGGTGTGATATATATTTTGATTGATCACATGCAACTTTTAGATCTTCATCAAATGCCTGGACAACACTAGTGACATGTTGGATTGACAGGGGAGTAGGAAAACTTTGTGAGATGTCTTTGCATGTTCATTGTGCATGGGGTTATAGGAGGATTCACATGCTCTAGCAGGAGCTTATAGGTTGAGGTGGCATTGGTAGGCCAACATACATGGAATTGTATGGAGATGATGCTCATCCATTGATGTATTAGGCACACGAGCCACCAATGATCTACATAGTAGTGTTATTCCCATTAACATGTGAGGTTTTAGGCCACTCAGTTTTAACAAGAAAAATCATGAGATATGACTCACATCATGGTGGTTTCATTATAAAAGTATCACATGTGGGATACTAGGCATTATAGGGTGATACAATGGTAGATAGTGGTATCCAGTGGTGCATAGAGATATGCCATGTAGAATAATACTAGGATGCATGTATATGTGCAGTAGTGTGTGATGTTGCACATCAGGATTTTTGAGTGTTGACTCCAGAGAGATCTTCTGGAGGGGTCATCAGGTGTATCATTCGGTTTGGGTTACCTAGGATTGATGAGGGAAAAAATGAGAATCTCTTGATCACACCCCTCAGGACTCACATGCCTATTTCACTTTCAAATTGATTATATTAAAAAAGGATTTGGTTGTCATTCCATGATGCTCTCAACATGAGCAACAAGACATGGGAGGCTTATGGGAGACAATTAGATGGGACAAAATGCATCAGGAGAGAGAGTACCTAGCCATGGCATATGATAAGGGTGCAAGTTGGCAGATGATGGCTTGAGGATAGATCGATATACTGTAGAGGTAGAATATTATCTGTCCTTGAGCTCACACTTAGGGAGATGCACAACACAATTTGGGTAGGACATTTTGAGGTGTTATAGAAGAATATACAACAAGTGGTAAATGTTTCTTATAGGAGGATATTTTGGACTCCAAACAATATTGTGAGGCACCATAAGGAGTCAGGATAACAGATTTCACTATGTGGTATGGTTAGCATAGGGAAATTTAGTATGCACCAAATGGATTCATGTGATATGCAGTCTATATATTGATTGCATGTAGGAACCAGAGATGTGGCATGGGTGGATTCCAATAGTTTTAAGGAATATGTCATAGTTGATCTCGCTATGGGATCCAACTCACTCTTGGGTTGACATGTTGGGGATCACTAAGGCCTTCGCTATATGGCGAGGCAAATTTTCATTGTTGATGCTCAGGATCAGGGTTAGCTTTAGATAGGTAGGCTTTGACATCATGGAGATGCATAGGTAGGGTGTGTTTGGCATTTACAAATATCTCTATTAGGTTCAAGGAGAGGAGGATAAATTATGCACATAATGAGTAAACAATTATAGTTAGAGTGGCACAAAGTCAGCATGGTGGCATCCTTTTGAGATTAGAATGGGACCCTGGCATCACATGGATTGGAATCTCAACTACCCTTATGGATGATCCATCTTCTATAGGGGGAGGTCATGTAGATCTTCCATTGGGTTTCATTTCTACGTAGAGTATTTCGCTCCCTAGTGATTCACTGATGACTAGGGGCACTACAATAGCACAACATGATGATCATCTGGAGGATACCAGGGAGAGATTGTGCAGACAAGGGTTCTTCACCACCTAGGTTGGATGGTAAATTTAGGAGTCTACTCTTGCAGGACTCAATAATGGTTTCTTAGTAGAGCAACCTCTCAAGGCGTTGATTAAGATTTTACATTATAAGGGTACTCTACTTATAAGAGATACGTGGAGAGTTTCTAGTAGCTATGATTTGTTGGAAAACAAGTGGAGAAAGGGATGCTTCACATCGATCAGGAGGGTTTGGGACCTCAATATATGGGGGTTTATTCATCTTGAGGTGGAACGATAACGTTAGGTGGTTCAGTGGCACATTTGGGATGTATGTATTATTTTTAGTGATATTTTGGGTTAGAAGATAGAGAGAGCGCTTGTTCGAGCATTGCTTTAGGGAAATAAATTTTTGGAAGGGATAATTGTTACATTATAAGACCTAATCTCATCTCTATTCTTCAGGTTCAACCTATCATGAGTTCTTCGGGATTTTGCGCCCTTATGTCCACATACTTGTGTAGGGCCTGAAATTTTTTCCATAGGAGGTTGATGTAGCTAAAAGAAATAGAAATAGCATATCATTGTCACAACAAAACAAAAAGGAAAGAAAGTTCAAAATGAAAAATATGGTTAGGGACATACAAATTAGCATGTGGGAAAAAACATAGCATGAGCTCTACCTCATCACTATGGCCATCACCCAGTTCCTGAGAACATGTTTCTCCATTATATCAAAATTAGGAACCCTTTAATGTCCCAACCTCGATGAGCGATGAACATACACATGATTAAGGGTATTACAACATCCACATCATTTAAAGAAAAATCTAACCCTTGATTCTATGAGTAGTAATACAAACAAAATTCAAGAACAAGTAAAAAGCACATAAGATGGGGGTGGTGGGGTGGGGGGCACAAAATCCAAGTTGGTAAATCACGCATCCATGAATGATCCCTTCTCACACCTATACACTTAGGATGTGGAAACCCCCATCAACTAGTCCCTTTGACCATGGCACTTGGCCATGAAGTATTATCCCATCGATTTCTTCATTATTATTCACTAACACCTATCAATTAAAGGGTGGACTGAGGAAATGCTACTTCCCCTTAGGGGCTAGAAACACCTAATAGGGATGACCTTTAGCCAATCTTACCTAGGTAGAAAATACCCTTATGTGTTCAGGGTTCTCATTGTGGAAATGGATTCTCATTTGAAGCATTAAATATCCCATGACATTCAAGTTTGGTTCACTTAGATAAAATAATGATCTTTTTCCTTAATTACATGTTTTCTTTCACTAGAATATTTGTTGTGTTTATTAGGTGGTTAAACAACCCAAGTCTTAGGAGCCCCATCCACAATCAAGAAGTCCTTAGAGAAGTATTTTGGAACAAACAAGAGAAGCATTTAGACTCTTGGGCTTCCTAACAATAGAATGACACATTTTCCAAGTAATATCTTGCACCAAGGACATTGTTGTTACACAAAAAATTGTCACCATGACTTTCTACAGTTTGTGTGAGTCCATAAACACTCATACATACCTCCTTTGCAAGTATTAAGCCTCAGCTCTTCATGTCAAACCTTGAAAATGGGAGAAAGACCTTAAAAATATCTCAAATCCTGGTTTCGCACTTTCTCCTAACATTTCCTGCGGTGCCGCACCCAATGATCATGTTTCCTGTGAACCTGACCGCTCTGTCCATTAAGTGATGGGTGCGAACCCCTGTAAAAGTTAAAAAGGCATGAGTTCATTCTTAAAAACTCATCTTGGGTCACTTCTGGACGCTTCTAGAAGGAATATTGTGCTGGAAAGTCTGCTCCACCTTGGTTCATACATTCCATAACTAAGGGAGCTAACTCCATGATATGAGGTGCTTATCCCATTGAAGGAGGAACTTATCCCTTCAATGGTGGACTTGTAACTTCCTCCATTTGCACTATAAATTCAGGCATTGGGCTGGTTGTAGGGGGGTTGAAAGCTGAAGATTCTTGAGGGTAAATGCTGCTGGAAATTAGACTTCCTTTTTGAGCTTGTGAGAGGAAAGATCACATACCTTTCATGTCATTCGGGAAGTGAGTGAGGCTTATCAAAGTAGAGGAGATTCCTGCTAGACCCTGGAAAGAACTTGTGCAACATCAAGGCAAAGGTTGTAAGGTTCTTTTATTCATAAAGTTAATGCAATCAAGTTTGTTTTTCTCAATGAACTGTCTCTAATGGTTTATTTTATGAGCTCCTTGATCTTCATAATGAACGTGTTTTATTATAATATCTATGCAGGTGTTCTTTGATGTATGTTTATTTGTGTATGTAGGTTATTGAAAAGGGACTGCTTGAAGCTATTGGAATAAAGCTGCCACAAACAAGCATTGGATCGAGGTAGGGTCTATTACGCCTCTTAGTTTTCATTTATGTATTGAAACATGTTTAGAGAAAAGTAGATTTGGTTTTGCTCTTTGTTGCTAGATATCATTCGATACTAGGGAGATCGGTCTTGTTCGCATGAACGATTTATCCAGCCAACACATGCTAACCATTTCCATGTCTTGCTTGAAAAAAGCTCCAAGTATGTTGAAATTTTGTCTTCTTGTGTAGCCGACTCAACCAATAAAAATTGTGTTCTGACTTGAACTGTCTTCCAGAACCATCTGACCATATCCATTTCTTTATGAATGATATGTCATTCTTTTTTAATGATTCATAAATCAGGTCAAAGCAATGTTGCATGAACAATGTGTCATGCTTACAATCATCTCTAATGTAGAACTGATACTCCTTAATCACATCACATGACTCGTTAGTGTTATCCCTACCATCAACATTTAATTGTGCATGTTTTTATAGAACATGTATGATTATGGACACTTGGTCTGAGTGATAGTACTCACTCTGGATCTTTTCCTGAGGAGAAAATGTGTAATTCTTGACAATTTCTACCATTGATAAGATTGTGCCTAGCTGGAATGCTTCATGAGAATGCTTGAATTCAGAAGCTTGTCACCTATACCTATGTGAGTGTTTTACATATTTATAGATATGGTTTTGAAATGATCCCATGAATTTTGAAATAGGAATATCATCCTCAACATACACTATAAAAAATCCCTACGATTAGCTCACTTTTTTTCTCATTTTTTTGCTCCCAAGCACTGCTTTGGTGTATTTTTCTCCAATATTTTGAAAAAGTCAACGCTCCTTATTGGGATGGCACTATTTTTGGCATTTTTTTTTATGACAAAAACATTTAGGTGCTAAATTGGGTGGAAATGATTCTAGAAATAATTTCAAATTTAGCTCCCCTTTTAATGCCTAAATTATTGACTTGGTTAGCTCCCTTTTTAGCACCGGATGTGCCTAAATAGTTAATTAATTGAGGTTTTGAAGGTTAAGTGGATAGGGGTTTTGAGGATTATGGGATTTAGGGATTTGGGGTATAGGTATTAAGGGTTAATGGATTAGGGGTTGGGGTTTAAGGGATTAAGGGTCAACAACTAAGGTATTTGGCACTTACAGGTTAGGTAGTTTAATGGTTAATGGCTTAGGGATTATGGGTTAAGGTATTAATGTTTAAGTGCTTAGGGAATAGGGGTTTATGGATTAAGGGATTATGGATTAGGGATTGGGTTTTTAAAGGTCGATGGATTAGGGATTAGGGGATTTATGACTTTTACATTAAGGGATTAATGATTAACTAGGGTTGAGGGATTAAGGGTACTTTTGGGATCATTATGGATTAAGGATTTAAAGGTCAATCTAGGCTTAGGAGTTAGGGTATTTGTGGATTTATAGAAAATCTCTTGAAATTTCATGGAACGTCTTCCAACATGCCCATCACCAGTGACATCTATCGATGTTGCACAATGAGTGGTGAATGGGGCCAACATTGAAATTTATTCAAACTATTCTTGTATGTGTCAAAATTTTAAATGGTTAGACTAGAAACATGCCTTAAAAGTATGTGATGGTTTCAAGACTAGAAACTCTCTTGAAATGTCATGGAATGTATTCCAACACACCCATCACCAATGTCATCCATCGACACCACATGATGAGTAGTGAATGAGGATATTTATTTTAACAATCTCACTAGTCACGCCCCTTTAACTCTAGAAAATTATACTTAGTCATGAAATATTGATTTTCCTATAAACAACTCAAGTGGAAGAATTATAGTTGAAATGGATTTGTTATAGAACTTATATTCCTTTATCTATAATCCAACAATTTTGAATACTATATCTTGCTTTAAACATGCTAATTGGTAGTACCCTTGAAACCATTACAAAACTAGGCAAGTTGACCCTTCTAAGTTTTTATTCAAACATGTTGAGGGCATTGGAATTTTAATCAAGCTTGAAAATATTTATCTTCATACCAATAATATCAAGGGTATCAAAAAATGTGTGTGTCTAAGGCCATTAAGTTTGTCCACAAACAAGTTACAAGCAAATATCCCCATGTCTTGGTAAGCCCTAAATATTAAGTGATTACATTTCTATTATTGCAATAGTGTTGCCCTTACGAGTTAGCTAGTCCCTTCAATAGCCAACTAGAATATTTAATTTTAAATTTACCCTTTGTCTCTTATATATGCCAAGGAGACATTGTTTTAGAGATCCCCTCATCCAATGGGTTTGTTATATTATAAAATTAGGCTTCCCCCCAAAGAGGCTTCTCGTTAATTCTTGTCTCTCATTCTCAAGGCATGAATATGTTTCTCTTTCTATTTTTACATTATTTATGTGTTTGTTGTACAATATTTGGTTTCAAAGCATACAATCATTAGGTTTGACCCCTTCAAACAAGTCCTCGTGGAATTCTTTTATAATTTGTGTTTGGTAATTTTAAAATAGAAAACGTTTTGAAGTGATATAGTGAAGAATCCATGGTAATAATCTCAATTTATGGTTCTGTTGTACTATTCAACAACCCACCCCATTTATTTTTATTTAGTTATTAATAAATAATGGGGACCCTTCCTTCATTTTAATAAAACTCTTTAATTTTGAATAACTTAGGACATTTTTTGGATTTGTTATAAATTTGTTAGCCATAAAGGTCTCCCTCTTCGCAACCCATATATTAGAAGCTCAACCTTTAAAATGTTACGATAAAATATAAACCTGATAGGCCATCTCTCTTAAAAATTCAAAGCATTATCGAAAGACTTGCATCGAGTCCTTATTATATCGTAACTTTCCTTTTATGAAAGCTACGATAAAGTCCCTCTTCGATATAACTTCCCCAATGATTACTTCATTTATTAATGGGATTTTATTAAAGGTTTATTATAAGTCATGGACGACTCTATAAAATGAATATTATAATTTTCGTTGGCCCCTGTTGGCTTGTATGGGCCTAACCCAGGTTCAGAGGTGATTTAGCCAAGCAAATCCCAGTACTATTGGCCCTTTCGACAATAGTCCGTGGAGCACGGACTGAGGTCTCACCCGAAGTAGTATGCGAGGGTGCTAGAACCAAGTTTCTACACCCTGGGGATGTCTAATGAGCTTCTAGAGGTCCATGGTTTGACCCTGTGTGCACGTCGCTACGCACACTTGTTATTCCTTCGCAACCTGTGATGATGCTTCCGCATATCCCTACTCGGGCGCAACCCATATTATGCCCAAGTTCCTTGTATTATTACCCGATTACTTAACTTATTTGTGTAAGACTAATGATTATTACAACATATTTAGCAATGATATTGGTGCATGTTATAAATAAAATAGTATAAATGTAATGAAGGCGATGCACAAGCAGATACATAGAAATAGGAATCAAAATCTCTTTATTATTCTTCAATCAAGATTATAGACTCGACACTACACTACGCACTCAGCTGCAGGGGTCCGTGCACTCAGTTGCAGACTCTATAGGCCTTTGCGCACTGAGCTGCAGAGCCACTTCCTACTACTACGACCCAATACACTTAGACTCCCACTCTATGCTTGAATCATTATTATTCTTCTCTCTAATTCACTATCTTTACAACTTAGAGCCTCGCTCTATTTATACAATCCCATGGTCCGCAGACCATGGGTAGGCTGACATGACTTTACATTACATTACAATACTTTAGGGCGGATAGCCCTATGACTTAACCTATACTTCGCGCTCTGCACCCGCAATTCGCAGAGTCTTACAAAACCTTTGACTAGAACTTTGGCTTTGAGCCCCAAAACATGTTGTTGGGGGATTCCATGCCCAACAGGCCCCCAACACAATCATCGTGACTCGTCCCAAGTCACTCTACTAGTGCAGAGATCTTGGCACGGAGCCCCTCCAACTGGTCCTGTACTGCTTGAAGGTCTGCGACACATTGTTCTGCGATTTGCTGGACTTGCTGCATGTGCTCTTCCGATGCTTCTTTGTGAGGATCAGCTACCTGTCTTAGCGCATAGAGTCCCTACATCTATGCGAGCTTGCCCTCAATATCTGTCGTAGTGGTGAAGGCCTCATCAATCCATGGCTAGATGTGTGCTTTGAGAAGTGCCTCTTTTTGTCTTGTGGCATCCACCTGCTCTTTTAGTGTCCTTGATTGCTGCATCTTTGCTAGCCATTGGGTGAGGACGAATGTCTATGCAGTTCCCCTTACATTATCATACTGCTCCTGTAGTTCGCACACCTCTGTTTCCAGGCATTGTATGTTGGGGTCCTCCTGCAAGGATGTGAGGACGTCAAAGGCTTGGTCCAACATACTGGTATAGTCCTACACTGCCCGTCCAATTTCTTCCAGTCCTATTTGAATAGTGCTAACGTGCTACTCTCTAACTTTCGGAGGAGTGGAAGGCTGTGCCTTCAGCTGCAGCTCAGAAATCTGGAGGTTCAACTCTAGCTGAACTTGCATTATTTCCTCGCGCGTGCTTTAGACTCCACTTGCTAGATAGTGGATCTGAATCTCTGGTGGTAGGTATATGGTGATGGACAACTCAAGGACTCGCCGACATGCTTCATCAACTGTCTGCACGATCTACCAGTTCTGTGACACCAGTTCATCACGTTGCAGGTTGAGTTGTTCGATGTTGATCTTTTGCTCACTCATCACCTGAATCGTGCAACCCTCCCTGGCATAAAGCTCTGCTGTTATGCCATCCTATAGTTGGTACAACGTGTCTCGTGGAAGGGCAGTAAAATTAAGGCCAAGTCCCTTGATCCTGCTAACCGCGGCTCTCTCGTTCTCATTCTCTGTTGTTAGCGCTCCTTCTAGTAGCACTATGGTGTTGGCCATCTTTTCGCATAGCAGTTGCTCCACTGCTGATGTGCTTGTTGTGCCGTAGGTGGCTACGGTGCCTTCCTGTGGGGGCTGCACCTGTAGTTCCTGCAGTTGTGCCCTTAGGGCCCCCAACATAATCTGCTACTTCAACATGGCTTCCTGAAGCGCTTCCTTGGTGACGTTGCAAACCTTGTCGCCGATGTCATAGAGGTCGCCTTCTATTAACATGATCAGGTCGATGGCCAATTTGGATGCCTTGAACTTTTTTCATGGACCTAATCTCTCTGTGATGCGCAACCTTTTCAGCTGGGTGGAAGTTGTGCCCGGGTCTGTGCCTTCTTTTGTGTCCTCTGCTTCTTGTCCTATAGACAAGTCCTGGCCCTCCTTGTCCTACATTGTGGTGGCCCCTATTGCCTACGCTGCTACTGCTTCTTTGGCAGGCTTTGCTTGCTCCATGGCTGCCCTTGCTGCCTTCCGGATAGCCCTTACCTCCACGGCTGCTTTTTCATTACACCTTTTCTCGGCCAACTTCGTGACCCGCAACTTGGATCCATCCTTTTGCTTCTGTGCTCTTTTTCTACCTAGATCCGCGAGATCCGGGGCACACACTTGGGGGGCCATGATTCTAGCACTGAAAAGATCGCATCATCAATGGTGATGAAGGGGAGCTTGGTCCATTGTTGCACCGGATCCTTACACACCTTGATGTAAACATTATGCATGTCCACTTTGAAGTCTGCAAAGCTCCGCAGACTGTTGCACACTGTGGGGGACAGGCACGATTTTCTGTTGATCCACATCCAGATGCTTGCCTCCATGAGCACCCAAAAGATCTTTGTCTTGTGAATCCGCTTTGTGTCCTTGGTGGCCTAGAGCGATGCATACTTTGTGGCCTTTGGTAAGTCTTGTTCAATGCGGGGGAACTGATTGTCCTTGGGCAGCTCCCCTGTTACTAGTAGAATGGACAAGAGCAACCACACATAGTGGAAGGTCTTGCCCTGCTCCTGGGCTTCCTTGCTGTTGGTCAAGAACTCCTCGTAGAGGAACTCGGCCCAGTTGAATTGGACCCCCTCTGTGCATTGTTCAGCGAGCACAATGACCAGCACTAGTACCTCATCGCTGCGACATTTTCTCATTACTTTCCCAACCAAGAATTGGGTGGCTACGTGCACTCCTTTATCTTTGATGTTGTTGATTGCATAACCCCTCTTTTTCTTCTCAAGTTTGTATTTTTTCTTCATGGCTTCTGAGAGAACCAAATCTCCGCTTTTTCCTGCTATCGCCGCGGGGTCCTTTCCCTTACAGGGGAGCCAGGAAATTCTATGGATGAGATCCGCTGTGAAGGGAATAGGCTCTTCCAACCATAAGTACCCATCATGCACTAGGAAAAGCAGCTAACTGATGATGAAAATAGTCATAGGCATGCGGTGAAAGTGTGGAATCCACAACAGATGAAGTAATCTGGCCTTCTCCACACAACGCAGGCATTTCCGCGACTCTAGTGTTGTGACTGGCCCCTTCGTGCTCTGCTTCATGAGGCTCTCTGTCTCTAAGTGTGGGAACTTTTCACTGTCTGCGAGGTCCCAGTCTTCAAACTTCATTGTTGGTACATGACCCAAGTGTGAGCCCTCAAACACAATTCCATCAGGGAGGAGTGAGGGTTTGAAGTGTGTTCTTAGTGGCATCCAGGTCCTTTGGTATCTTAGTTTTCCCTTTTTGTGGAGGGACGTACTCGAGAAATTTCGCTGCAGATCGCATCGGCTAGATGTCCTCTTTCATGTATTCTACATCCTCTATCTCATCGACGAGGGCTTGTAGGTTCTCCTCCTCATCATCTGTCTCAATGGTGATAGCCTTGCCCTTTTCTTCCATTGAGATTTTACTAAACCGCGGATTCCTCGGGAACATGCGAGCTGGTCCCACTGCCTGCTTATCTCTCTTGGGCCTTGATATTCGAGGAAATTTCGGGATTTCCGGTGCAACCCCAGTGTCTTTGGGAACATCATGTACCATGGGGTTCTGCACGGCCTCGTCAGTGGTTCCTTCTGTTGAGCCCAAACCTCTCCTGGTAGTCGTCATCCTGTTTGATCTGTTTGTGGTCATTCGCAAATTGTGGGTTCAAATATTGCTCGGCGCTCAACACTATGTTCTCTAATCAACTGCTCAAATCTCAAATCAACAAGTGTTGTCTCGTGGTTAGCCCCTGGAGTTTTATAGTGCTTTTTAAATTCAAATTCGACCATTCCCCTCAATTCTAGGCCATCAATGCTTTCTTGGCGGCAGATTGCCCCAAATCATGCCCTTAATTCATGTCTTCAATGCCCACCACCCACTCCTTTTTGCCTTAAATCAAACATCTTGTCATGAATAGTGACACCAACAGTCACTTCCCAGCCTACCCATGCGGCAACGCAACCCCCTGTGCACGGTCATGACCCTTGTGTCATATTGATTCTGCGTACATCTCCCTCATCACGTAGCTCCCAAATAGACTCTTTTATAGTCCCACGCTCTCTTTCAACTTCCTGGAGCATTGAGACTGTGCTCCCTACGGTTAGTTAGGTGGTCGCACCACCTGTGCGAGACTTGAACTCACCTTCCAATATAGTCTATGGAAACTCCTCAATTGCCTTCACGATAACCGGCGCTGCTCATTATACTGTATGTAGTGTGCTCCCTTGGTTACTGTGTTTGGTGAGGTGCAGTCATAGCCATGGCAGTCGAGTCATAAATTCTCGACGACAATCTTCTAATGCAGTGGTATGATCATCCATATCTTGCTTTGCCATCCTTGGTTTATCGACGAGACATGCTTACGTGATCTCATTTTCCAACCTCTTGATCTCAACATCCATCAAAATGCTTTTCTTCCTCAATCGTATTCAGTCCTTTTTGAGTTCGCAAAGTGTAAGGTTCCCTCGCGAGATGGCTTCCTGACTCCTTATATGTTTGACCTCGTGTAGATGTGTGATTTATTCCTCCTAGTCATCGCTCACTATCACAACTATGGGAGTCATTACATGTGGATTCCTTTTTGTATTTTCTTCAGAAATTATGGTCTCTACTCTATTCTACACCTTTGGAATTGTCTCCGCATTTAGGGTTTTGCACATGGTCCTATAGGCCCATCAAACCGCTGGTACGCGCAGGTCCCAATCAATTCATCTCACCTGGTGAACCTTTTTTAGTACTTCGCACACCCTATCGAATGCTTCATCGTGGAGAATTGGTAGTGTGCATCGCATTTCCTGTTGCTGTGGTTTGTTCTGATTCTCTATTCTGGGGGTGGTGTGCACTTGTGCGGGTTACACAACATATGTTTGTACCCATCGGGAAAGGTAGGCATGCAAGTTGTTTCACCCCTGTTGATTGGCTTTCATTCGCAGTTGGGGCTTTCCAAATTGTAGATGCATCATCCTTTTACATCTGTGCCAGTCCTCAAAATTTCCTTGATGCGTACCCCACTATCGTGTGGGTGTGGTGTGCAGTGCCCATTTTAGCGCATCGAACCACTATTGTTTTGGTACTACGCTTTCAAATTTGCTCAGGAATTCATCCACTGCTGACAATCCATCATATGTAGGCAACTCCCTTGCCCCTATTGTCATGCAACACAATGATCTAATCATCATGTTGCAATTAAGCATTGTTACTTCGTGCAACTGATTTTGCCATCGTTCTACTTCTTCATCTGAATCTGAAGTGCAGGAGCTTTCGTACTCCCATGAAATTCTTCCATCTGCAGTCGGATTCATCCAATATGTTCTCACGCAATTATCTTGTAAATACCATTGAGATTGTCATCACTATCATTATCGCACAATGGTTCAGTGTATCATGCTCCTTCGGTTAGATCTAGCGGTACTACT
>APFE030513709.1:215474-229545 GCA_000404065.3 Pinus taeda
TACCAACATGATGTCCTTGTTGGGTTTGTACAATCGCGGGCATAGTGCCCTGGCCCTCCGCAATTGTAGCAAATTAGCTGTCTGTGACCCCTTCCTGGTCCCATTCCGCCTCGACCTCGACCGTGCCCTTGAAATCCAGCACGCACCATCCCTATATTTGGGTCGAGGGCTCGTGTTTTAGTCTACACCCTGTATGTAGGAGTCTGATCCATCATTAGTTCATAGCTTCAGCAGGTGCATTCATCATGGCCTACTGACCTGCAGAAATTACAAAACAATTGTTGGGACATCTGCGTATACTTTTGCAATAGAAGACAATTATCCATAGTGTGTTTTCCTCCTATTTGAGAGATCGCACACCATAGTGCAGACGACGCGCTTGGCCCTGCCTGTGCCTCTGGTCTTAATGACATCTGTCCTCCTCCTGCCAAGTAGTTCGTGAACACTGGACAGTGGTCCTTGTCGTGCCCTTGGCCTTTGCATTTTATGCACCATACTTCCTCGCACACCTTCGGCCAAGGTGTCCTGTCCTATTTCAAACTTTGCATTTCCAGACATAGATTCTATGGTTGCACATGGATTTGTTGGACTCCCAACCCAGGGTCTTGTATAGGGGTCCCATGTAATCTCATTTCCATCTCCAATGCTTCGGCTTGGGTGGAATCTTTTTGCTGTGACAACGTTGTCCTTAAGTGTGGCGTAAGTGATGCTACAAACCATGCGTGATGCTATCCATCTGTCAATGTCATATTGGCTTTGCGAATCATACTCTTCAGCCTTTGGTCCAAATCCCAGGGAGTCTCGCTCGGGAGCATCATGATCTCCTTAAACCTGATGATTGATTGTGTTTCTAATTTTGGCCTGCTAAATTCCCTATTCAACACGACCTGGATCTCCACAATTCCTACATTTGGGTGGTCATTAGAATGCTCGATATACCATGTTAATTCAGGATCCTGCAGCGCGCTCACTAGCGTAGCCTTTTTAATATTCTCATCCACGACGCCTTGTGCTTTCCATACTACTCTTACCACGAACCATAATTGGTCTAGATATTCATTCCCCACTCCTCTGAATACCGGTAGTTTGATCGTACTCGCCATACTGAACTGCAGTGGTGGTGGAGGTGGGATGGGCGGAGATGGAGGTGAGGAGGGTGAGACAAGTGTCCGTGTGGGTGGAGGTGGTAAACACGGAATACACTACTTTATCAGACTGACTATGCTTCTCGGAGAAACTTTTGCAAGCTCTTCCTCGCTTTCCCATGAGGGTGAAATTAAAGGACTGGTTTCCAACTCTTCACTACTTCCACTTCTGTAGGTCTTCCCACTTTGTGTAGTCCCAAACATTAATTTATTTGTAAAACCTGATTTTCACACAATAGCATCTTAATCCAAGTGTTCAAGTATTTAATATACTTACCTCGTGGTCCCTTGAGGAAATGTCGCTCCGCCTCACTGTAACTAATGGTCGTGTCTGCTGAAAATTCAGTGATAAATCCTCCTATTATTTTGTTGAGCCAATGGTCCACCACTCGTGCAATCTTATCTCCTGATGCTTTTAGTCTGTGCACTAATTCCGAAGTCCACACTATTGGTTTGTCGAGCCTACACCTTCCCTGGCTGTCTACTAACTTCACGATCCACTCATACAACTCAGAGGGAAAGGATGCAAAGAAAATTTTGTGGATTTTCATATACAAGTAGCGCTCCAACCACTATCCCTTAAATACTTGCATATTTCTTTTTCCTGCGCTGCGAACTCGTGAATCTTATTATACGACCACTCTTCAATTTCTTTCTTTGTTGGATTCCAGTGGCACGACATCAGACATCCCTTATGCAGATCCCGGTCCTAGCAATGAAACAATTTGTTGGCTTGTATGGGCCTAACCTAGGTTTAGAGGTAATTTAGCCAAGAAAATCCCAGTACTACTGGCCCTTTCGGAAAAAGTCTGTGGAGCATGGATTGAGGTCTCACCCAAAGTAGTATGGGAGGGTGCTAGAACTAGGTTTCCACACCTTGGGGATGTCTGATGAGCTTCTGGAGGTCCTCAGTTTGACCCTGCACGCATGTCGCTACACGCACTTATTATTCCTTTGCAACCTATGATGCTGCTTCTGCGCAGCCCTTCTCAGGGCGCAACCCGTATTATACCCAAGTTCCTTGCTATTCGATCCGTTATTACCTGATTACTTATTTATTTGTGTAAGACTAATGATTATTACAACATATTGAGCAATCATATCAGTGCGCGCAATAAATAAAACAATATAAATGTAAATAATCCAAATGGAAAATGGCATCAAACCATGGTATTCATCCACCCATGGAATTTACCCATATTATTGTAAGTGGCATCCAACCATGGTATTTATCCACCCATGGTATTGTAAGTGACATCCACCCATGGTATTCATTCACCCATTGTATTTTCCCATAGTATTGTGACATCCACCCATGGTATTCATTCACCCATGGAATTGAACCGTGGTATTGTGACATCCAACCATGGTATTCATTAACCCATGGAATTGACCCGTGGTATTGTGACATCTACCCATGGTATTCATTCACCCATGGAAACCAGTGGTATTGTAACTGAAAAATACTATAAGTAAAAAGTTGCATTTTGTAAAAGGACATATTTTCCACCACAATGTAGCCCTTAAAACTATTATCTATTTTAATAAAAAGTTTCTTTGTGGTTTTGTTTATTGGGCATTCTCCTCTTTTTCTTCTGCGAATTTAATTTTTAGATCTTGGGGTCCTCCCCCCAAGATCTAGATCAATGGTATTAAAGCAGGTTATGATTCCATGGGAATGAGGGTTTTATGCATATTTTAGTTTCAAATTTTGTAGCAATATTCAACAAACTTCAACCATGTTCTATGTCCTCCAAAGAGCATTTTCTTGGGCCAAGCGGGAAGAATTTTTCTTTTTCATTTTTTTGTAGGAATGTTTTTGGGCGGAAAGTTTACAGATAATATCTAAAACATTTGGTACAATATTTACAAAAACAAATAACAAATTTGGATTCCTTGCGAAAAAATACCAAAATTCAAAAAAAAAAATTAGCCAAATCGGAGTCTGGATGAGGGAGATATCGCTGATTTAAAATCAGCTATGTTGTAGAATTTTTTTTTACGACAACTGGTGGACGACGACTCTCCTATCATGTTTTGAAGTTTTTGTGTAGAATTTTAGAAACATAATTGTAGATCTGAGCTCCTCTTGAAAACTCACCCAATTTAAAAAAAAAAAGGTCAAATCAGAGTTCGGATGTGGGAGATATCGCTCATTTAAAATCAACTATTTTTTTAGAACTCTTGTGATGGTGAAAAAAAGTTGCAACGCACATCAAAGATTCTAGGGTGTCCAAATAAGGATTTCCAACACATGGGAAGATTAAAAATGGTCCTTCTACTTCCAAAAATAGGTTATAATAAATATTCTGAGTTATATTGATCGAGTTATGTCCATTTTAATTCTAGAGCAACATTCGGAGTGGGTTCTCATTGGAGACGTGCCCTCCCACTCCACTTTAGTAGGAACTTGCTTCACATTCATTAGTTTCAACATAGCAGCATTCGGCTTGGGTTATTTGGAGATGTGCCCTCCCACCCCAGGCTATGTAGGCACCTGCTACTTCATTAACAACCCACATCATGGTTATGGGTCAACTGCACAAAATCCTTGTCATCAAAGTCCATTTGCTAGGCCATACACTGTTAGTATCACAGTTGGTTACAAGCATTATAGGGTATCTCTATCCTCGGATCTTCTTTTTTCATGGTTATGGGTCATCCACAAACCCACACTTCATCAAAGTCCATTTGCTAGGCCACACACTGTTAGTATCACAGTTGTTCACAAGCATTATAGGGTGTCTCTATCCTCAGATCTTCGTTCATCATGGTTATGGGTCATCCATATACCCACACTTCATCAAAGTCCATTTCCTAGGCTGCACACTATCAGTATCACAGTTAGTCACAAGCATTACAGGGTATCTCTATCCTCGGATCTTCGTTCATCATGGTTATGGGTTAACCATATAAAACCCTTACCTTCAATGGGTCTTCATATTAAACAAAGGCTTCAAAGGAGGGAACTTCATGCAGTGAGGACCATTGCCTCTTAAGGAGGGAGGAATGATCCGAATGGAAAATGGCATCAAACCATGGTATTCATCCACCCATGGAATTTACCCATGGTATTGTAAGTGGCATCCACCCATGGTATTTATCAACCCATGGTATTCGTTCACCCATGGTATTTGCCCATAGTATTGTGACATCCACCCAGGTATTCATTCACCCATGGAATTGACCCATGCTATTATGACATCCACCCATGGTATTCATTAACCCATGGAATTGAACCAAGGTATTGTGACATCTACCCATGGTATTCATTCACCCATGGAATTGACCTATGGTATTGTAACTAAAAAATACTATAAGTAACAAGTCGCATTTTGTAAAAGGACATATTTTCCACCACAATGTAGCCCTTACAGTTATTATATGTTTTAATAAAAAGTTTCTTTGTGGTTTTGTTTATTGGGCATTCTCCTCTTTTTCTTCTGCCAATTCAATTTCTAGATCTTGGGGGCCTCCCCCAAAATCCGGATCAGTAAAGAAGGTGATGCAAAAGTAGATACACAGAAATAGGAATCAACTTCTCTTTATTATTCTTCGATCAAGATTACAAACTCGACACCGCCATATGCACTCAGCTGTAGGGGTCCGCGCACTTAGCTACAGACTCTACTAGGCCTCTATGCACTCAGCTACAGAGCCTCTTCCTACTACTACGACCCAATACACTTAGAATCCCACTCTATGCTTGAAGGATTCGTATTCTTCTCTCTAATTCGCTATCTTTACAACTTAGAGCCTCACTCTATTTAGGCCGACATGACTTTACATTACATTACAATACTATAGGGCGGACAACCCTATGACTTAACCTATACTTCATGCTCCATGCCTGCAATTCGCAGAGTCTTAGAAAACCTTTGACCAAAACTTGGGCTTTGAGCCCCAAAACATGTTGTGGGGGGATTCCATGCCCAACAACCCCACAATTGTCATTTTCATATAGGCGCTTCCAATATCGTAAATTTTAAAGTTTGACACTTTTGATATTTCACACTTTTAGTATCTCCCAGCTTCGATGCCTTTCACTTCTGATATTTGTTACCTTCGATACTTGTCACCTCCGATATCTGATGTCCCCGATATATCCCATTGCCAATACCTCCATTTTTCTTGTTCATATCTCTTTATCGTAACTTTTATATCAAAAGATTGTTCCTTAAATCTACGATATGCCACCTTCGATATAGATCTCCCTATATCACATCCTGCCTCTTTTTTATAGTTATTACTTCATCAGAATTACCTTTATCAGAAGTTACCATTATCATAATTTTTAAACACATTCTTGCGACTCATTCCTCTGATATTTAGCTTTTGATATCCTAATTTGGATAAGCCCACGTGAATTCACGTTTTCGCACTTAATGCTTGAGAGTGGTGAATTTATTGTTTTCGAAATCATAAACATTTTCATTCATTACAGTTTGATTCTATCAAGATTTGATTTAAAGAAAGATATTGTTGTGTAAAGTTTCATTATGATCTCTAAGTCATTTGTGTGAAAACTTTTAACGCTCATCTGTGTGCTTTTGTTTACTACAGGCCAGTCTCGACAACTGTAACATTGAATAAATGTCTAAAGTAGCAAAAGGAAAGAGGAAACCTGTTACGTAGCAGAAATTTGCCAATCCTCCAATTGAAAGCGCTATTATGTCAGGATTATTTTCTAACACAGCCTACTCTACAAATTCCAGAAATTTCTCTTAGAAATCCATGTATAAAAGCTTTGAGGATGAAGGACCTAGGGTCACACAAAGAATAGTTACAGTTGACGATTCTACCCCTATCTCAAACACTACCTATAGTGATGTATATAATTCATTCTTGCACAGGATTTAGCCTTGACCTAAAATTCTTCCTTATACATATATGGTTCTATGGGTTGTCGACAATTTAAGCATTTTCGAAAGAAAGATCATGACAATGAAGTATATGGCCATGAGATCATTTACCGACAAGAATTTGAGCGCAATGTATTATCTGCCCAAGCCTCAATGTAAATATAACAGGAAATTTGTGGAAGCTCTCATGAAAAAAATGACCATGCATCAAATCCAATTAGAGAATGGAGGAGGGATCCAAATAAGCACAAGTGAGAGGATACAATTAAGTTCACAGTTGACTCCCTTGTTGGTCCCTATTTCCAAGTAGCTGCTATGATGTGTAGGCTCTTTGCTTACCCTAATACACAAAATTTTAGTGTTCAATGGATGTCGCTTATTGATGGGGCTTTAGAGGGTTTTATCTTTGACTGGGGAAATATACTCTCAAATAACCCTGCCACCCACATCTTGGCTTTTAGAAGCAAACACAAAGTCTCTGAGAACACAATTCCCCCCTTTTACATGAGTGTTTATATAATGGATGCCATGTGTTTCACCATGGACTTCACCTCTATGGGTTGGAAGTGGACTTTAGAAGACCCAACCCCTATCCATATCTACCATGATATTCTTTGGGACTCAAAATATCTGCCTCATTTCCACAAAATCTGTCATGGAGTCATGCTACCTATCTACCAAATTATTTTTGATAAAAATACCCCATGAGTATCTCTTGAAGCTTAAAAACACTTGCTCCGGGTAGGAAACTCGTTCAACGAAGAGTTATTTACCTATGTTCGAGTCTTTGAGAGTCTATCTTGTCCTCATGTATTATCTCTATTTATTCATGACAAACTCCTTACTCGAGAGATAACATATAAGACAGTAGGAAACGATATTTCAAAAGTTTTAAAGGAATCAAATAAAAAGATGTGGTCTTTTTTTCCTATTCAGTGTCGTATATATGCTTTGGATAATTTCAAGCATGCAGCCATTGGAATTAATTATATTCAAGAGTTTGACTTCCCAACTATTCCTAACAAGTAGTATGACCCTCATCAAACTGTAAAAAAAATTATAGCGGCATCGAGCATAAGGAAATTTTCTCATGAACCATATAAGATTGATGATCTGTTTGAGAGGGCTTCTACTTATTCGATGGCTATGAAACAAGAAGAGAAACAATTGACTCCACAACAAATGATTCAGTTCAACTAGTACAGAGCCACAACGCTGGAAATTTTTCCTATGGATTTACTATAGATTCCTCAAGAGAGGATAGTCCCCGAAGATGTCGTAGTTGTTGGTTCTACACAGTTTGTTGATGTTTCTCAATCAAGAAAAACAATCACTTCCTATTCTTCCCAAGATGAAGGTCTGATGCCTAATTCTAGGCTTGAAGAGATATGGGAACAACAAAATCAGGCTCTAAATTTCAAAGTCAATGAACCTAAAGTTGTTAAAAATCCTTTACAAGAGGAAGTCCAAGACACTTCCAAAAGTCTTGAACAAACTCTAATAAGAACAAAGGCCTATGAGAAGCCTTTAGGGGATGAAGACATTGAAATTATATCGGCTTTTCCAACATCCGAGGTTGTGTTAAAAGTTGAAGAAATTCCTCCTCTTGATATCTTTTATAGTCCTCAGCACAAGGTTGTTGTCAAAAGAGAGAGGAAGAAAAGGAAAGTTGATCAGTCCTATGTTTTGGTCCCTGGAAATGCATCTTTCAAGGTATTGTGGAAAGGCTCTTTGGCCACTCGTACAGAGGAGCTGGGTAGGCTCACCCAATTCATAGGAGCATATGCTTTAGCAACAATGGACAAAGCTACAGAAGTGAAACAAATGTTAAAGAAAAAATAAGACAGGATTGTGCATTTGGAATAGAGCATTGAAAGCGAGAAACAAAATACTTACAAGCAATGGAAACAACAGTTCACTGAACTTCAAAACAATTTTAACTCCCTTAGGATTCAATATGATACTGATTTACAGGCCTGAGACTCTCAAATATAGGAATTACAAAGCAAGACTGAACAACTAATTGTTAATCTTGAATTGACTAAGTTTAAGGAGGCAAAAGATTTAAACACTCTTATTGGTCAATAATAAATTGAATTTTTCCAAAAGTTGGCAACTCTTCATGACCTATGCAACACAGCTAGTTCTCTAGTTGATCAACTATCGGATCTCAAGACTTACTTTAATGACATAGAAGAGAAAATTGTTGGTATCTTGACATGGAAAGATAGCACAGATCGAAGATTGGCCAAAATTCCTAGAATTGAATAATCACACAAGGAAATTATTTTTAGAGAATGGGAAGTCCACCTCAAGCAAACAGAAGCAACAATATTTCATGCGAGGGATATTTTGAATAATATCATTGAATCAGTTACTGATAACTTGTTTGAATCCAATCTCATATCAAGTTTCTCCGAAGGAGAATTTCTAGATATCAAACCACTTACTAAAATGTGGCAAGGAACCTCCAAAAAGTGAGTCGAAGTTATCAATCAATTAACAAGGATCAACTTGGAAAGCCATTGGAAGTATTTGGTCAAATCACACAGTTAGTGGTTGATGCTCCAATTTTTATCTAATACCACCACTCAAATGATTCCAATGCTAAGAGACACAACCTTCATAAGCTAGATGCAAATTCAACCGAAGTCTCCACTTGAGTTAAAGAACACAATGGATATCTACGAATTACAACAATGAATTAGAGGACATTCTTCCTCCCAGCCCTAGATAGTTTGTTACAACAAATTATAAATTTGTCCCTTATTGTTTATTTTGGATACGTTTTTGAAACCATTGGAAGTTGTTACTCTATTTTCTATATTTGTATTTTGTCATGAAGCTATAAATCCCCTCCATTTGTAACTTCAGTTTTCTTAATATATAATTGAACCATAGCCATTTTTCTCATGAGAAGAGCACTGATATATAGGGTACTATTATCTTTTTGTTATTATTTTGTTTAAGAGTTGAATTGAAATTTAATTTTGTTCATTATATATGTGCTATAGAAATCATGCATCATCACTACTGATATGTTGGATTGGAATCATAAATTATATGTATGAACGACGAGACATCATATATGTGATAGATTTATAAGCTAATTTAATTAACAATTTAATTAAATTAATTATCTTTCTCTATTTTAACTTCATAATTACATGATAATCTACATTGTCATTCTAATTACAAAATCTCTATAATCACATATACAAACATCATTCCTAGGATATATATTAAGTTTAGTAATCTTACTTTCAGTTTTAGTTATATCAATGGGAAATTGGCCCCATAATTCGAGTCGGAGCCACCATCCCAAATGGAAAAGGATTTGCTCTAAGGTCTTGACCGAGTGGTTTTCCCCCAATGTTGAGGCTGACTTTTTAAGCCTTCAAAAGGTTCATGATAAATTTCAAGTTACATGATGTGGAAATTAGGGTTTTTGGTCCATCCTAAAATTAGTCTCAAACATGTGTTCTACATAAAACAATTATATATGATTCTAGAAAGATTCAAATTGAGTGCCACCATTTGTATTTAACATGATATAGACTAGAGTATTTTAAATCAAAATTTGATAATTATATATAAAAAATTGGATGTGGTGGTGCATACAACTTCACACTATGTAAATGAACAAAACCAACAAATTTTGTGAAAATTTACCATAGTGATGCAAAGGAAATTTAAAAGACTATCATGAAACAAAATTTTAGACTCAAACGTGAAAAAATTTCAAAGTTATATCAAGTGCAAGATTATCCTACAAAATATAATCCAAATTGGGTTTTTAAAAAAGGTATGTTAAATTGGAACTTGCACAATTTTTTATTGGAAGATCTATTTGAGGTGATTCAAGAGGTGTGGTAAAGAGAAAATATAGGATAACTCTAAAAAAATATTGTTTTTGGCTCCCAAGGAAAGAGTGAGTGAAAAAAAATTCTACTCCTACTAATTCTCCGAAGAACTCATCCATGATACCTAAAGAATGTGAAGGCTTAGAGAACTAGGTATCCTAATTCAAGAAAAATTTCAATGGAACTCGTGATATTATGTTGAAAAATGTTGTTTTGGCATGTCCACAAAAAATCCTTGAAAGATAAATTAAAGAAAAAATGGAAATGTTATTGGATCAAAATATGGAAAAGTGGATGGATTAAAAGATGGAAGTTAAAGATAAAATGGATAATTTAATGGATCAGAAGATAGAAATATTACAAAATACATGGAATCCATTCTCTCACATACCCTAGATGGGAGATTCCCTAAAAGTGATATTGCTAC
The DNA here is from genome assembly GCA_000404065.3 of Pinus taeda. Classification (NCBI taxonomy): domain Eukaryota; kingdom Viridiplantae; phylum Streptophyta; class Pinopsida; order Pinales; family Pinaceae; genus Pinus; species Pinus taeda. The sequence continues at coordinate 225,772 of APFE030513709.1, forward strand.
CCAAGGAAATCATGAAATTAAACAAAATTGTTGAATGCTAGTCACATATGGGGATCATCTGAACACATTTGGAAAACATGAACATTGAGTCACAAAATTATGGTTATTCATCTCCCAAAGATCTACATCGTGAAGGGTTCAAATTGGAACCAAGGAACTACTTAATTCCTAAGATTAATATAAGGATGTTAGATTATAAAGATGCTATAACATAGAGATTCCAAATGGAGAAATTCTTTAATCTACACCGAGCAACAACTTTACAAAATGTAAGTTTTGATTCCTTGTATTTAAAACCTAATCAATTTATCTAGTACCAATGTCTTTGTGAATGAAAAAAGGATTATATTACGCCTTGGTTCGTTTTTATGAATGAATTGATAGCAATTTATGGGGATATTAAGAGCAATGCATTCTTTAGTCAATTGATAAATCTATAGAAAAGGGTTCTAATTACATGACACACTCATCAATTTCGAAATCTAAGTATCCAAGTAAATAACAATCAAGAGGATATTTATTAGATCTATTTATGATCACTTTAAAGGAGAGAAGACAATATGAGGTTCGTCTCTTGGAACCTTAATCCATAAAGCATGCTTTTAGTGTGTCATGGAAAGTTGAAACTAAAAATATGGTTATTAGAAGGTTGTCCACTGACAACTGTAAAGAGCAACATGTTCCCTATCATAACATAACTTGACCTAAAAAGATGACACCTCAACAAATGGATGAATGATGAGAAAAGAGACTATTTTTTAATTGTGAAAACAAGTACAATAAGGTGTATACACTACAAGGAAAAGACCTTCTAGTGGAGGCTTTTGTAGAAGCTCCTATAAAAATAGACCAAAAATCCGTTTGTAACAGAGGTCACTGGCGGAGGTGGGCAGGTAGGTGTTTTAGCAGATGTTTTTTTGATGACGCGTCTACAATATAAAAATTCACTGGTGCTTTGTTATCCATACAAGCACTGGTGCCGAATAGAACATGGTGCACCATGGAAGATATATTTTTATAAAATAAAAATAATAGTGTGCTAAATAAAAAAACATACAGGTGCTTAAATAATCGATAACATCGGAAGAAGGTTAACTTTTAAAAATGGTCGGTGCTATATACACCCGCAACACTGATGTCCTTCTTGTAGTAAAATGCACCAGTGCATACCTAAGAGGAGCAACATTATAGTTTTTAAATTTCAAAAAGATGAGGCGCTCTATTCCAATGTAGCATTGATGTTGTTAATGTATAAAAACGCCTTCGGGCATCTTCTAAAGAGAACCTCTAGGTGGTTTTTAATTTAAAAATAAAATACGGTGCTATAGTATAATAAAGCACCAGTGTAGTACATATATTGGAATTCCTGTGGCATATTAACAAAATCACCACTATAGGTTTTTTAATTTTAAAAAAGGTGGTTCTCTTGGATATCTGATGCACTGGTGCGGTTATAATAATGCACTAGAGGAGGGTTAAATAAAATAAAAATAAAAACCTCCTGGTCGAGAATTTCATTTTTACCATCTAAAATGTTGGAGAGCTTTGAAGCACCGGTGCCACTCTTGCCTCATGCAAGCACACTGAAATCGGTGCTTTTCTTGCTCACCATCTTTATGTACCTGTTGATGCCTCAAAAATCATTGCAACAACAATGGGGGATAACCACCCGGTCCGGACCTTAAAGCAGCTCATTTTCCATTTGGTGTGGTGGTTTCGACTGGTTTAACTAGGTCCAATTACCTTCTCCCTATCGCTATTGTTTTATGACGTATCTTTAACTACCAATAGATAGGGATATCAAATCACTTCGTCTTGCTGATAGGTAAGAGAATGACCCTTAAGCTGATTTAGGTTCAGCCAAGCCACAACTAAATTTTTGCCTCTTTGAGAAGAGGACTTAAAAGAATATGGAAATTACTCTAAATGCAAGCTTATTCTAAGATGCAAGCAAAAGAAACTAATCTTAATCCTATCTTAATTAGGCAGATATAGATCTAACCCAACCAAGAGTAAGATAATTAAAGTATTGAGATTTTAAATATCTCTTGTTTATAATGAATATCAAGTTAATGAAGTAGTTCAATTAACTGATATTATGGATATCAAAACACATCCTATTGAGACCTATTAACTGAAATAATAAACCAACAACACTCAGGAAGTAGTTCACAAAAATGATATTGATTATCAAATCAGTAAATCCAATAATTAAACAATAATATGTGAAAATAGTTCACAACACATTACCATTCAATAAATCAGTTTTATAAGACAGATTTCTGAGCAAATAGTTACTCAGAAATCAGAAATTAATTCACAAGAATAGAAATACATGATAACAATATTGAGACAAATTACCCATATTGACAAAAGTACACAAACATGAATAAAATGAGACATTCCTGTTATAAAAATGAAACTGATATTTGAAACAATAGTATTAAAAATACCAATTTATTGCATCCATTTCTCTGACCTCGGTCTCCAACAATCCTTTACATTGGTTGAGCTTCTGGTTTCAAAACTAGAGCCACAATAGTGCAAACTCTGCCTCTCATACATAATTCAAGATACAAAGGAAAAATCCTCAATAATCCCCAGATCTGAGATTTCCTCTCCTCCCTCCTACAATTCTAAATTCCTATTACAGTAGTGCTTTTAGAAGTCTAAAATTGCAGAGGAGAGCAGCCCTTTATTACAGTCCGCAATCCACTATTTATAATATTTGTGAAGGAATTCTTGAGAGGAAAGTTTGTTGAAGAGAAATCTACCAAATCCAATTTTATTTGCTCAAAATTCCAATCTTTAATTGTTGGAGCCTTCTCATTGATTGAAATCCTTTTATCCATATTTCTTCTACTGTTTTCCTGCAAAAAAGAAATCAAAATGAATTAAGATGCAACAATAAAATCAAAATCTCATTTCTGGAAATTAAAATAAATCCAATCAAATTCAATTAAATAAATAATTGAAAATAAAATGTAAGCTTTCTATTGATGCATGAGATGGTTTGATTGGCCAAGGATATTATTGAAGAATGGATCTGCATTGAGAAGAGGCTTGGACAAATGAAAATGCAGAAGATAAAACTCAGAAAATTGATTTTGTTTTAGAAATTCGTAGCTTGATTTTCTGCCTGATTTTTTGACCCAATAACCAAATCTGTTAGTGAAACCTTCTCATAAATATTCTCCTTTATTTTATCTTTCCAATGAGCCATCTTGGGCCTCATTTGGCCAAGTATAACTAAATCTATGAGCCTCCAAAGTTGATGGATCAAATCTGGCATAAATCTGGAAGTTCTATTGCTAGGCTAAAAATCAGAATTTTTAATTAAAAATCTAATCCTAATTAGAATTATAATTTAATTATTAACCATTTTAAACTAACTAAATTATTTAATTAAAATTATAACTAAATTAACTAATATATAATTAATTATTATAAACTATATAATATTAATCTAAATAATAATTAAATTAATTAAATTTTACATATTAATTAATTAAATAATTTAAAATTTAATTATTTAAATATTTAAACTAATAGTAAATTACCTACCTTACTTCATTCATATGGTAATGTATCACATGAACCACTTCAAAATAATGACTAATATGGAATGTACTCACATAAACCATTTTAAGAAAATCGAATTAATATGTGAGCCCAAAATGAATGTCAATGTTTGACTTATCGCATCGGCAAAAATGTTGAGTCAGCTTGCATTAGTTGAGGGTTCCCGATGTGATGGAGTAATCGCATTGAAAC